>JAECUM010002832.1:0-147539 GCA_016617855.1 Megalonaias nervosa
ACGAAATAGAAATATTGCTAATTAATATATTCATTTCATTTTCAACAGGACTCCATTGTGCTTAATTCGCCAGCAAACTCTCTTGCATACAAACAGCTGAGTCAGTGCAGCACAATTGTTGATAATGACAAGAAGAAAACCCTGTCTGTTGTATTGAATACTAGAGTATAAAACATTACATTATAACCAGGTGAAGGTCACGTATAAAATGTACAAGTGTATTCACGTGTTCTTCGTATATTCTCCTATGATGAGGCGTTACAGGTGTGAACATGAAACCAGTCTGCCCATATTTGGTTCAAAATTAGCAAAGCCCATGCATAATATTCACTTACGAATTGATGTTGAGGTTAACTATGTGTAGACTATAATTGGATTACAATGAAAAGTGAATAATAATAATAATAATAATAATAATAATAAAATAACAACAACAGAAGTAGGACTTTTTTCTTCTTATTCATCAGGAACCTTATTGATGCCGATTTGATCAGGAAATAGGGTTTTCAAAATCTTTGCACACATCTGTCTCTCAAAAAATAAGAGAAATTGTGGAGGAATCGCTGAAAATAATGATGTCACCGCTTGTGTATGGACAATTAATGCCAAAACTAGGCTGAAACAGACATGAAATTTGTACCGTTTTTTAAAAATATATTTTATGTAAAAATCAGGTTTTCGAGAATTCATTGATTTTAATTTTCGCTGCCGATAACCTTTGTCTGATTAAAATTTATTTTCTTAAGCGTTTTTCTCGTTTTTTCTCTTCAACCCCGTGTTGAAGAGAGGTATCCTATAAATCTGAAAACAGTTAAGAAAGGTTTGAAGAGGGTATAACAATTTACCACCACCATCACCAACACTAGAAACAACAGGAACGAATCCAGTAAGAAATCCTTATAAAAATACTATAATCGTTCAATTCCAAACGAGAAAGAAAAGAAATACTAAAACGTTGAAATAAGTAATGGAATGAAAAGAGAAAGGGAAAAAGGTAATTTAGAGAATGAAAAATGGAGAGAGAGAGAGAGAGAGACGGGGGTGTAAGGGGGAGACGGATAGATGCATCTGTTGGAAGTGGTAACTTGATAAAAGAGATCCCTTTAACGATTAACAGTGTCATTAAGCAACTGTTATCTATTTGTGAAGTATGTTTCAGTGTATGCTATTAGTTTAGCCATCTCAGTCATGAAGGTCCAATGCCCATTGTGATTCTTTTTAATTATAGAAGGTTAGATTTTTTTTATAAACCGTTAGAAAGTCAAAGGTGTGGGTCGGTCCAACCTCTCTACTGCTCTATTGGTTAAGCCCTGGCAGTAATAAAGGTAGAAGACTCATACAGGTATCACGGCACCAAGGCTCATACAGGTATCACGGTACCAAGACTCATACAGGTATCATGGTACCAATTGTTTTTCCATAGACCTCAATGCTAATGTCTTGTCAGATAAATACACTTCCTATCCTACCTCAGCATGCGTGTCACACACTGTCATAGAGAACAATGTTAGATTGTCAATTTGACTAGGGCAGAACCATTTAAGGGATATAACTCTGCTGGAACTAGACAGGGGTAAGAATTATTTAGTCACAAAAGACATTTTCAGTCAGGTGTACCACATTTTAAAATGATCATACAAATTGCAAAATATGATCTAGATATGAATTAACATAATCTCACATGTTGCCAAGAGGGTCAACTTTATTAAGCCTAACAGAAAGTACAACTCTTACATAATGCACCAGTCACAGCCAGTTTTGCTTTTTATTTCTGAACACAATGTTAACTACACCTTAAGTTCCGTCCACCTGGGGTGGTACAATTGGTACCTTTATACCTGCAGATTATTTTTGGAAACCATTTAGTTCATTTCTATGGGGAGTTAAGGAAGACATTTTGGAATGCTACGCTAGAGTTTGTTTTGTTATCCTTTGGTGTGTTTGAGGTTTACTACAAAACGCGATTTTTTGAACAAGAAGACATTAAACATGTTCATTACTTTCTGATGGAATATGTTCGCTGGTAATATGAAACTAATTTTTATAAGAAAATATGAAAATCAGTGGATACATCTTATACGACTGATACATTTACTTGTCCTTAACAAACAACTCGGTGTGGAACTCCAGGATATTATTTAAGCAATACCTAACATAATAAAGTAATAAAATATAATGTCCCTACATTAATACCATGTTTATAACGCATAACACGCACCTAACAGCTAACATCGTAGACATGGATCTACGGTCGCATTATACGCTTACAGATTAGCGTCTAAGTTGCTCCTTCTATATATTAAAAATTAAGCGTTACGACTCTTGTTCTCAAACTATGTAACACAAAGAAGCAATACCAACGAGTTTAGTAAAATCAACAAATAATTCATTTCTCTATGTTACAAAGTAAAAATTCAAGACACACTTACAGTGTTGTGAATTTAGTCCTAAATAATCCTAAATGAGTGATGACAAATCCAAAAGTAAAGAATGTTTCAAATGAATTTCGATAGTCTTGAATGTCGTGTTTTTGGTCTAAAAGGTCAATGAGCACTTTGTAGTTCCAATGAATAAATAATTCCTCTCAAAATTATATCTGAACACAGCTATACATGATCCTAAAGACTGAGCATAATCAGAGGAATGAGAATGTTGTTTATCAAACTTCTCTATATAAAAATTTCACTTGACCTGCGACACTATGGATTTCCAACAGAAGAAAAAACTTAGTTCAATTTGTGAAGAAGGTGAGTGTCCTGACCTAAAATTAAAGTGACGATCTTGTTTACTTCTTATAAACGTGACAAATCAGGCAGGCATTAATTAGACAACCCACAGTCACGGACAAAAGTTAAGCAAACAGTATAGATATACATAACACAAGCGAACAGCCTTGATTTCGATTTGAGCAAATTAATTTAATGTTATTGTTTACCTTTTTCTTCTTCCTTTTTACGTGTGTGTACCCTCTTTATTTGGGGTTGGAGGGGTAGTGGTGGTATAAGTTTGTTTTCTAAATCACCAATGATTTACTTCGACGCTGTTGGCATTGTTATTGCCGGGCAGTTTTGAATTGGAAACACTTTACGTTTGATGGGTGCTAACCAGGACTGGCGCGACCATATAGGAAAACTAGGAGGTGTATGGTGTACGTTGCCAAGACAAATATAATATTTTGCATTTATCTAACTAAATTGAGAGAGAGAGAGAGAGAGAGAGAGAGAGAGAGAGAGAGAGAGAGATGTTTTAAAAACAGTTGAGTTTTAAATGTGTGTATGGGTCTCGATGAACGCCCGTAAAATGAATACTCCCTACATTCACTTGCGATAACTATGAAATAAAGCTAGTCTACGATATTTTCCAATTAAGCATGGATTAGTAGTAGTGGTGGTGCTGCTACAGCTGATGATGATATGATAATTGTATTGGTAGTTATACTAATAGTATTATTGATAGCGCCGATGACTGTAACTTTTCCTGGTTTTGTTTTTGTTTTGCTGAAGGAAGTTTTTTTCTTGTTGCACTCGTTTATGATTTGACCCAATTTTCCACTGCCATTCCTTGTTTGTACAAATACATCCATTCCGTTAAATACACCTTAATGGCTTCTCTCTTACGTAATCATACTTTAGAGAGTAGTAGTAGTAGTAGTAGTAGTGGTGGTGGTGGTGGTTTTGCTACTGCTACTGATGATGATATGATAATATCATTGTTAGTTATACTAATAGTATTATTGATAGTGCCGGTGATTGTAATTTTTCCTTGTTTCTTTTTTGACATTGCTGAAAGAAGTGTTTTTTTTCTTCTTGCACTCGTTCATGATTTGACGTGTTATTAAAATCTATTATCGGCGAATTTCTTAATTTACCTTTTTCCTTCAGTATATATTATATTCATTAAGAATAAAATTCACGGACAAATGTGTTAAATACGAGTGATACAAGGAACAGTAACTCAAAGCATAATCATTAAAACCACGGGTACTTGTGTGAAGTGTGCTCCTATATGGAGTTTAATGTTGTTTTCTCTGTGTTTATCGTGGAAAAAACTGTGAGTTACCGAATCACACTGCAGATAACACGCGAGGGGTGTTATGTAGGCTGTGTGAGTCAGCAACGGATAATTTATACCACGATAAACTCAGAAAAAAAACAACACTAAACCGTTATGATTGCAATTCTTTATAATTTTATTAATTCTTTCATTTTTAGTTTGCTTTTTTAAAGATATTCCGTATCAGTTTCAGAGTCTTATTTAAAAATATTGATTCTTGTGGAGGACTTCTACTACACAGCTAGTTTTAGAACAGGGAATTCTGTATCACTATCGTTATAGCTACGTCAGCATCAAACAAGCAATTCCACCAATGGTGGATGATATATTGTTTGGAACATTTTACAGGATTGTCTTAATATTTTTTCTAAACTGGCTCGTGCTACGAGTAGAAGCACATTATTCAAAGCAAAGGATTTGTTATCTTCGCTAGTCAACGTTTCGGTATATTAATCCTATCTATACTTTGGCGGATCGATTAGGTATTTCAGTATTTCGGGTCTGTGAATTGCATTGGATGCGGCGGAAAGCCACCGCATCCAATCAAAATCAAGTTCCTCAAATGTGAGGCAAGTGGAGCACACAACTGGAATGGACTTGTAAATAAGCAATTTTCCTCTGCCGGTTCGTGTTTGTACAAATACATCCATTCCCTCAAATACACCTCTAATAGCTGGTACGTAGTCATACTTTCGATGTTAAACTTAGAAAGTATCCGTTTGAAATCAATTACCTCCACCATTTTTGGCCGATGTGCAATGCACGATGGTTACACGCTATTGGTTAGTTGACTACATACTAAGGGAGCCAACTGATGAAATCCAATAGATGTCGCTAGGACAAAGCACTGAAATACATGATCGATCCGCCAAGGTGTAGATAGGGTTAACATATCGGAACTTGGTTAGCGAAGATGAGGGTGTATTGCTTTGTTGTATATATCCAAATTATTGTTGTATTTGATGCTTTCATAGAAGAGTTCAATGGGACTCGGCCGATTCATGATTCTAGGCTGGTGAGAAACAATTTTCGTTTCCTGAAATCCATTTCTGTGTTCATTAACAGGGCTACATACAAACGAAATTAAGACTATTGGTAAATGGTTATAGTGATGGGAGTCCAAGAATCAAACGAAGCAAGATATCAACATTGACTTTTACGATGGCCCGTGGGCAGGATCTGTCTCCAACCCACCCACCCACCCCTACATCGTAACTATCAGGGTTGGCGTATGGGTTGAATTGTTATCATGTTAGTCTTTGAACCCCCCTCTCCCAATCCCTATTCCTATTTATCGTTCTAATTTCATTTGGGACGAGCCACAGTGGAAGACCAATATCTAGTGTACATGCAACATTATTGTTGTTCAGGTCAAATCTAGTCAAAATTAATGATTTATTTTCCAAAAAAAACCCCCAACATATTATTTGATTCTGTCAATATTATATTTATTCAATTCTCAGAATACGACATAAACCCACCAAGATTTTTATTTCATTTTAATGGCATGCAGTGTGTATGCCTCCATTTCAGTTTTTGCATTAGTTACTTTGCACCTGACTCTACTTATAGAATTTGGTCTTAAGTAGTACTCCGTGCGGTTTATTCAGAAATAAACGCAGCTTGGCCTGATGACATGGCTGTGTTTTTACCAGAGCAAATCTACGTTTAGCAGCTAATGCGATCGCAATTAAAGTAAAAATAAAAGAAATAACTCTAACGCAACAGTACGTTACGATGGGCATGACTAATGTCATAAACATCAAACGTCACGACGTTGTTAAAGGCGACGTCCCAGGTTACCGTTGTCATTTCTGATGTGTCATTCACTGCGAACGGACGTATCGTATCAGCTCTTATAAATTTTGCCGATTTTATTGAACATCCTTTACAAATGGATACAATTATGGTACCGAATATTGTACCAGGCTGCCGGGATAAAATTGTTTGAGTTTTATGAAGTTTGTTTAAATTCCTAGTGCAAATATTGAGAATGAAGAATGTCATAGAGATGCTAACGTATTGTAACTGGAGCATTAGTGGAGGTGATGACATACCGTTGGTAAAGGTATGTATCTATTTTTAGGGTACACATGACACGCCAGCACAATAATGATTATGTAGTATCAATCGAAGCTGAGTTCCAAAAGTAGAAAGATAAAGGACTGCAATAAAACCGTAGGAATATATATCCTTCCAAATATATGTAAATATGAACTAAAACTAGATAAGGAGAAAAGTTACATATGTTAAAGCTCTGCAAAAATATAAAATATAAGGTAACGGTACAAAAATAAACTCCTTACGAAATAGGGTGTTGGTAAAGGTTAAATATGCAAGCTAGGCATACAAACTTCAAGCTATCATTAAGAAATGCAATCGCAACCCCACCCCCACCTCAGTGCATTCATTTTAATTCAATAATGTTAAAACGTAATAATAGGAGGTCATACAAGCTCAAAGTTATTGCAGACCTAGACGCGAGAAGGTAAGAAATCACATGCGGTCGTACGTTGTTCATTTGCGTTTCTTATTTATAGAATCCTTTTCATTGTTTCCAAAGTGGGAATCTTTATGTGAAAGACTGCGAAATACTCAGGTGATAAGTATGATAATTTAACTGTGGTTATTAGTATACAATGTACTGTTGAAAATCCGAGAGAATCCGTTACAGTCAAGCCAGCAAGGTGTTTGTGAAGGATCACTTCGACCTTTTCTTCATGTCAGTGTTGAAGTTGAAAGGCCACATCTACGGCTCATTGAGAATTGACCCGGGCTTCGCAACGCTGTCCTGAGAAAGTACACATTAGAGCTACCAACCATAACCGCTTGATAGGAATCCCATGTCAAATAGTCATTTTTAAAATGATGTTGATATGCATCGTATTTCTCAGATTTTAGGCTGTTAAAATCTGACGAAAGAAATAACTATCATGGGGAAAACTTAAGAACCGCTGATTGCGATTGGTCAGTTAAATTAAGGCGTGCACCTTGGAAGTAATGTGAATTTAAAAGTAATGACCTTGGTCAAATTTCTTCAGTCCGAGTGTTTTCCTGGGAGAGACAAGACTCGATGAATCCGGGGGAAAACTAGAGAATAGTGCTTTCCTCGTTAAACAAGTAAAAAAGGGACCAGGTGGCTGCCTTGTAAGAAAAGACAGGCTTTATAGCTAGGACGCACAATTTCTGAAAGAAAACAGCATTAATAAAACAGCTCCCAGGAACAGCAGAGGACAGTCCGAAGATGGAAGTCCGGAACGAGAGATGAAGTGTTCAGAATAGGAAGGTCAAGAAAGATCAACGTATACACGTAGGAGGAAAGGCGTGTGATACACGGAGACGAAGACAGGCAGCGACGCTAGGTAATGCAAATCAGGCGTGGACATTGTGCTCTTTTCACCACTCGTTATTATGATGAACGAATAAAAATTAGAACACTGCTATTGAGATTCTGTTAACGTGAATTTGTTTGAATTGTTATTTTCTTGACTAAAGGAGGCTCATATTGTATTATTTCTTCTCAATAGTCTCGCTCAGTTCTCTGTTGATGTTCTACGTGTCCACTCACACTAGGCAATAAAATCGAGGGAGGTCATCCTCTAGGTAACAACTGCCAAATCTAGTTAACCATCCCTCTTTACCAAGAGGGACAACGTTACTAAGTGGAGTCTATTGTTTGGGATATTTTGAACAGTGTGAGTGACATAGGCTGTGTAGATATTGAAGAGAAAGTAGAGTACCATAGCAGTGATAAATTTGTTTTTTATTTAAGCAAGGAATTACGAGAGTGAATCGAGTCAATATATATGCATTCTGTAGTTAGTGTATGCCATTGCTCAATATTTTCTTTAATGTATGTTATGACACTGTAAGAAATTAAGATTCCGTGCCTGAACTGCTTTGATAGTGTGGTCGTTGTCTGAATTCAAGTATTTCAGAAAGAAATATTGCCTTTAGTTAAGAGATAATTAAGGAAATCCAGAGGGAGTAATTGCACATTGTTGGTGTGAGAAAGCTGAATTTGGAGAGAAATTCTGAATTTTGTACTGCCAAACGCTGTTAGGTTGCATTAGAGTGATTTAAGTAAGTCAATATGGTTAAGATTTTATTGGAATAGAATACGGGTAGGTATTCTTAACGAAGCTGTTTCCTGTAAGGCAGTAAGAAGTTAGTAAGTTAAGCTAAGTAAATTGGTTGGTGATACCGTCGAGTAGACTAGAATGGCAAGTAATAGGCAGTTAGTCTAGGAGTTTATGGCTATTGGCAAGGATGAATTAGGTTATGAAGGGTCCAAATTAGTTGAATTTGTAGAGCGGAGTCTCAGGGAATACAGAAAACAGCAGGCGGCAGAGAACGAAAGGGTCAGACAAGCCAAGGAAAAGGAATCAGACAAGCTGATGAAAAAGAAAAACAAAGAATCAGACAAGCCGAGGAAAAAGAAAAAGAAAGAGAAATCGAGTTAGCCAGATTGCAAGCCGAAGAAAGAGCCAGGGAGAGAGAACATGCGTTAGCCATGGAGAGACTAAGACTCGAAGCGGAATCTGGGAATGGCTAAGAACTGAATGAACATTCAGGACCCACAAGCAAAAGATCAGAGGATAGGCGTACCGTCCGAATAACAATGCCGATGTTTAACGACATAGACGAAATCATCGATAACATTTACCTCAGTTTGAAAAATTATCTTTTATCCATCATATATCCAAAGACCAATGTTCCATAAATATCTCTGCAATTTCGCAAGGAGCTGCCAAGGATGTCTACCATAATATGGCACCCACTGAAGTAGATGATTACGACGCGCTTAAGAGAGCGCTGTTAAGGCATTACGAGTTCTCGGCTGAAAGTTTTCGCGAACAACGGAGACACACGCGCATTTTCATACCAGCGTGCGCGTGCTTTTCGATAAATGGATTAAAATGACAGGCACCGCGCTCACTTATGAAGGCATACGGGAAGTAATCTTAAAAGAACATGTCCTCAGTACATATCGGAAAGACCTGATCGTATTTTTAGCGGAGCGTGATTTCGCGACCTTAGAAGATATCAGTGTGATGGCTGAGCGATATGAGAGTGCACACTCTCGTCCAACCACCTGGGGTGGCAGCGATCGACCCAACGTCACTGACGTTAGAAGAGCTAACTGTTTGGCACCTCATAGGCGAAATGGTGAAAATGGTGGGAAGATAGGGGCGGATAATCCCAGCCGTGATCACTTCCGTGGCTCAGGAAAATCCGAAGGGGTAAATAAGGGTACCCCTGGTAAGAAAGCTGAAGTTGTATGCTACGGCTGCAACAAACCTGGCCATATTCTCAAAGACTGCCGGAAATATCGTCCGGCGATAAATGTAGTGACACCAGGCACTGGTAGGAAGAATAAACCAGTAGAATGGACGAATACAGCAACAGCTATGGTAAATAGAGAGAAGGTTACCGTGCTGTATGACACCGGTTGTAGTTATCCAGTCTTGGTGGATAGCAAATTTGTCAAATCTGCTGATTATACAGGTGAGACAGTGGAAGTCTAATTTGCTAATAGGACTAAAGATTCTTTCCTGGTTGTCTACATCGACCTTGATTACCCGTATGTGAAAGGACGAATTCAAGGAGCATGCTTCTCATGGTTGTCGCACGACGTAATTTTAGGATGTAGGTATGTGTTGCTACAGGCTAATATTATGATGTGTTCCCATGTACACGTGGAGCCTGTAGAGACGAGGTATATGATGCGAAGGTTAGGGTCGAAGCCGCTGAACCCCTCGACTTCGCCCATAGACAATTTGCTACCTGGTGAATTAAGGAGACTTTAAGAGGAAGATTCTACCCTTAACAGGATACGTGGGTACGCAAAGGAGGAGTCCGTGCGGAACTTGCCAGACGATGAGGTAGAGTTCGCGCTGAAACGAGGTATCTTGTATCGATACGCCCGGAAAGGATCCGAGAGGTAAAAGCAGTTGGTTGTACCTCGATCTAAGAGAGAAGAAGTGCTTAGGCTAGCACATGAGAGTCTAGTTGGTAGTCACATGGGCGTGGCAAAGACGAGAGATAGGTTAGTGAGGGAATTCTACTGGCCAGGTGTGTATGGGGATGTAAGGAGGTTTTGTCTGTCGTGTGACAAGTGTCAGCTGATGGTACCTAAGACCTCACATCTCCCAGTTCCACTAGGAACCACCCCTCTAATTGATGAACCTTTCTCGAGGGTGGTGATGGACTTGAGAGGTCCGATAAAGCCTGCGTCAGAAAGTGGTAATCGTTACGTGTTAACGATTGTGGATTACGCTACCCGATACCCTGAGGACGTTGTGTTGAAAAACATTGATTCAGTTACGGTGGCCGAGGCCTTGTTAGGAGTTTGGTGTTCCTGAATAGATACTAACTGACCAAGGGACACAGTTTGTTAGCGAGGTGGTGGAAGAAGTGAACCGGTTACTTTCCATTAGGCACGTGACTACTACCCCGTATCACCCGCAGTGCAATGGTCTAGTAGAGCGTTTCAATGGGACGTTGAAGCAAGCTCTGAAGAAGTTGTGCGAAGGTCAACCCA
The DNA here is from genome assembly GCA_016617855.1 of Megalonaias nervosa. NCBI lineage: Eukaryota > Metazoa > Mollusca > Bivalvia > Unionida > Unionidae > Megalonaias > Megalonaias nervosa. Next base: position 10,598 of record JAECUM010002832.1, read on the forward strand.
AGGACAGGGATCGATACCTTCTCGCGATACTTTTCGCGTACCGCGAAGTATCCCAAGCTAGTCTAGGATTTTAACCTTTCGAACTAGTTTATGGAAGGACAGCGAGAGGACCCATGGCTGTATTGAAACAGTTATGGACGGATGAAAAGGCATCCGAGGAGGTACGAACGACGTATCAGTATGATGTTGATCTCCGCAACAAGCTGGAGGAAGTTTGCAACTTGGCCCAGAAGAATCTCCATGACGCACGGAGACGTCAAGGCAAGTACTACGACAAGAGGGCGAAGGAACGGAAGTTTGAAGTGGGTGACAAGGTGCTGTTGTTGTTACCATTGGAGCACAAAACAAACTACAAGTATTTTGGAGGGGACCGTTCGTTATAACGGAAAAGAAAGGTGGACAGAACTACCGTATCAAGATAGGAGATAAAGAGAAGTTGTATCACGTTAACCTTCTTAAACGCTATCGTGAAAGGAAGACGCCCACTGAGTTCGTGGTTGCTACAGTTGTGACTGAAGACCCGACGACAACGGAGGAGTGGCGGAAGTACTCCCTAGTTGTCCTTTGACGAGGAATGAAACCTACTTCAATGTTTGTCCTTGACGTAACGTTAACGTCAGATCAACGTGAAGAGGTGGAGGAGATACTCCTTGACTACTCAAGTGTCTTGACAGAGAGACCAGGCATGACGGACTTAGAGGAATTTAGTTTGAAGTTGCTGGATAAAACACCTGTGAAACTGAAACACTATCCACTGCTTCATGCGAAGTTAGAAACTGTACAGGACGAAATTCAAACTATGCTTGACTTAGGGGTCATTGAACCAGCCGCATCCGCATATAGTTCACCGGTTCTTTTGGTCCAGAAGAAAGATGGTGATCACCGCTTTTGTGTTGACTATCGGAAATTAAACAGGATCACTTAATTTCAGGTCGAAATGTTACCGGATCCTTTGTCCATAATTACCGGAGTAACCTACGCCAAATACTTTTTTCTAAAATAGACATGTCAAAGGGATATTGGCAAATTCCAGTTCGTAGTGAAGACTGTCCGAAACTTGCCTTTGCAACACCAGATGGGACATACCAATGGGTAGTCATTCCGTTCAGGGTCCAGAATGCACCCAGCTTTTTCACCCGAATGATGAGGAAACTGCTAGAACCTTTAAGAGGGACCGGAGTTTCAAATTTCATAGACTATTTGATATTGGCGACACCAACTTGGGAAGAAGCCGTGGTCTTACTGAGAAAAGTTCTGGAGCGACTTAGACAGACAGGGCTCATAGCCCGACCATCTAAATGTCACATAGGATTTCGGAGACTGACTTATCTAGGACACGCACTCAGTGAAGATACATTAACCACAGACAGTGCTAAAGTCGACCAGCTTCGGAACGCCGCACGTCCAACTACTAAGACAGAAGTGCGATCTTTCTTAGGACTTGCAGGTTATTATCGTAAGTATGTTGCAAACTTCAGCGCTATTGCTAGTCCGTTGACTGACTTGACAAGGAAGAAGGCTTCGACAAAGGTTATTTGGACAGACGGTTGTGAGAGAGCATTTCAGATGTTAAAGGATAGGTTGACGTCAGACGCCGTAGTGAGACTACCGGACATGACAAAGGACTTCTGACAGGGGTCTTGGTGCAGTTTTACTGCATGAACATGATGGGAAATTATTTCCGGTTGCTTATGGTAGCAGGAAGTTGTCTCCAGCAGACCGTAATTATTCTGTTACCGAAAGAGAATGCCTAGCGATTATTTTTGGGATCTCTAAATTCTGGCGCTATTTGCATGGGCGAAAGTTCATTCTGGAAACTGACCACCAACCACTTACTTTTCTGGCCCAAGCTAAATTGACAGATGGACGTTTAATGAGATGGTCACTATTTCTTCACCAATACCAAGTTCAACTGCGTTACATTAAGGGAAGTGTCAATGTAGGAGCAGATTGTTTGAGTAAATTACTTGATTCTCGAGTGAAGGGGTCACTTCAGGACATAAACAAACCTTGAAATGCAGCCTCAAAATTCGGAGAGCAAAATCCCAAATTTTACTCGGGGGGGGGGGGCGTATGTAATGTATCAAATTTTGAATAAGTATGGAACCTTAAAATTAAATTCATTGTGCATTACAATTTTATTGCTGACAAGCCAGCAAAGTCTTTGGAATGGTCACCTCGACCTTTTCTTCATGTCAGTGTTAAAAAATGAAAGGCCAGCATCTACGGCTCATTGAGAATTGATATCGCCTATTCAGTTAAGCCTGCAAAATATCTGCCTGTAATTTTGGCTGCACACATCCGTGTATATTTATGCACTTACCGGTATTTGTCGCTGATGTGGAGCTACCGTCGGCTGAAGGGTTCTTTTGGTGACATGTGCATTATATTTCCGGGGCAAAGCCTATGTTTCGTGACTTGTAAATCCACGTGGAATGGCACAACCCTCTGCCTGTAGCCATTTTGAATTTAGCGCTAGATATGGTTGTTACCAATTACCAGTATGTCATTAAAGTGTATACAGGTTTATTGCAGAAAGATTTGCATGCAGCAAAATTGCACATTTTAGATGAACAGGTGACATCACACCCACATATCGTCCATCAGTATCAACAAAGATTTGGGGGGGCCGATTTATCGGACCAGGCGGTGCTGCGCCATCTGGTGAGGCGACAATTTATGATGCAGTTGCTGCTTTTTTCAAATATAATTTGAGAGAATTTAAAAGCCTGAGTGCTGGCATCGACATCTATGTTATTTTCATAGATAAAACATATTTTTTCACCATAACATTCTATTGGAGATGTTCCAAAGACTCAGTTCATGAATATGTATGTATGTATGTATGTATGTATGTATGTGTGGCTGTATGTATGTGTGGCTGTATGGATGGATGGATGGATGTGGGTGGATTTTAGTGTCGATGAGTGCGTGTGTGTGGATCATTGTGGGGCTTAGTATGTGTGGATGTGTGTATGGATGAGGGTTTGGGTGTGTCGATGTGTGTTTATGTATGTATGTGTGCATTCAAATTACAGGTTTTACCGAAAATCTCCCTTTAAAGCCAAATATTACATAATATAGCTGAACTCGAAGAAGAAAAGCTGGTACACATATCTGTACTTTTTATCTGTATTATTTCATGCACGTGTACGATAAGAAACTAAAGATACAACCATGATATACATTTCCAGTAAAAGCAAATAAAACAACGAGACTTCATACGAAAGAATATAAACTTTTAAAAATTCCTTGTACAGTCGTATCAAAATTGCTTAATTGTCTTGTTTTAATTTAAAGTCAAAAATCTGTTTTTGCAATGAGCTTTTATTGAAGTTATTGAATACAAGTCCTTCACATGTACAATTTGTACTATTGTATCAGACCCTTTTATATCATACTTAGTGTTCAGAACTAACGATGTGCAACTCGTCATAGATCATGTTATAGTGGCATGAATTGTGACAAACATAATTTGGAAGTTATTTGCGTATAATTTCGACGAACAGATAAATAGAATTCAAACATCAGTCACAGCAATGAAGATTTAATTATAGCAATATGTGTCTTTAATTATCACAATCACGAGATTTCTGATAATATCTGCAATCAAATCATACACTGATGTATGCATTCAATTGGGCTTTGGTACACATTTGGACCTGCTTCCATTAATGCCTTGATGACCTTGATTTGCAGATTTGCTTGCTTCCATTGTTCTGATGTGAAGGAAGTCTCATGAAGACAAGGTACAAACTACGACCACATCAAACACCAATCTGTCGTAAAGTACTGTGGTGTTAATCAGGTTTTGTTACACTGCCTTTTCTTCTTAATTTAATTCTTCTTAATTTAATTAGGATTTTAGTGATACCCAAAACGTACAGAATGTTCTACGGTATGGGAATAAACATTCCTACTCATATAGTCTTACAAAGAATGCGACCTGGAGATCCAAAAGCTGTTTTATAATTCCTTCGCACTCCCCGTATAATAGCAATCAGCGACAGAAAACACCTTAAAGCTGTAATTTAACTTGCCAAAGATATAGACCTGGAAAGTGAGCTGTGAGAGTAGTGTAACAATAAAGTGTACCTTTCACATTATTGGCGTCAAAACAATACAGCTTTGAAAATTGAGTATTCACGAAACAGAATCAATTACACACAATAATCAGTCTTTTGAAAATTTAGTTTGTAAGATTCCACTTAGAAGCAGGCCGTTAATTAACTTCAAAAGTATTTATTTTTGCATGAGAAAACAGGTAACACCCACGCTACAGTTCAAAACTAGGATAAACACGGTGCATATATCCTTTTAAAATCAGGTATCCCAGGAATCCTTGCATACACTTAATTGACAAATTATTGAGGTCTTCGGCCTGGAAACGATTGAAATTAATCTTCGTTGTTCGACTATGAATAGGTTTTTTTATGACCAGACCATTGACATGTAAGACAGGTATTTGTTGATTATATATCACAAGTTAGGTGTAATCAGTGTATGATCAATGCGATACTGTTTCGTACTCTATCACACACACACGCCACTGATTTCGTACAAAAAATTTACAAGAAAACCTACGATACTATACATGTTTTTGGGAGAGACCAGCACGTGTTCTACGAACATTTCTACACAAATTAAAGATGTTATACTTTGGGCTAGACATACTACTGGACAAAAATAGTGAAATTTCAAAATTATTGTGTAATATTAGGTTGCAATTCTACTGGTATAATCACTTTTAAATGGCTTTCCTTTATCAGAAGGTTTTTGTGGGATTCAGTAAACAATAATTTATGTTAGTTCGAATCCTGCCATAGTACCAGCCTGGGTCAGCTACCGTAGTGTGTCCTTGTGCAAAGCACTTTACTCGAACTACCTCGGCAGTAAATAATCTACATGTGCCGTAAATCACCAAAAACCAAATCAGCTGAAAGCGGAAGGTGATTAAATTTTGATATATCTAAAGAAAGTGTGACTTGTACGTTTTAGTATGTTTTTCAATGTCAGTGTCAACAAGGATGAAGTATCTCAAAGATGTAGATACAAAAAAAAAATTAGCGCGTTGCTAAAGCCCAAATATCTGCCGTTGCAATATCTCCACGTTTTCTCTTAAGAAAATGATCTCGTCTGTCTTTTAATACCCCTTGAAAGGTTTGTACCTCACATATCTGTGAATTGTCTCCATATATCGATGAATACCAGTTAGATAATAATGTCTGTCTGCTTCTCAATGAACATAATATTATTAGGCAATCAAATAAAATAATAATTCACATTAAAATGTTTATTACGGTCAGCACGAGAACGCAATACTACCATCTTTATAAATTCTCTTTATCTCCCTTTCTCTCTCCCTCTCTCTCCCTCTCTCTCACTCCGGGGCCCCGAGTGGCCGAGTGGTCTAAAGCGCTCTCCGTTACGGATCACTGCCATCTCACCTCTGTCTGCGTGGGTTCGAGTCTCAGATTCGGCCAGTGTGGGTATGTGAGAAAGCTTGCCAGTAGCTTCTCGTGGGTCGGTGGTTCTTTCCGGGGTTACCCGGTTTCTTCCTCCACCATTAATACTGGCCGCCATGTATAGCCTATCGTGTGCTGAAAAATGGCATTAAACCCTACAACAATAACAACAACTTCCTCACTCCATCCGTCCCCTTCTCTCTGTCAATGCAATGCATGCAGTTTGTTAGCAAGCACACATGCTTTCTATCCTCATATGTAGAGTACTGTTGTTACAGTGCTGATGGAGAAAACTATTTAGATTAGTAGAACTATGTAATCTATTTGGCAAGGGGATGAAAACTTTGAGCAGTCTGCAAAGTCTTAGTCAACTCAGCTACCTTTATCACAGAACTATATAATATATATGACATTATCAATCGGCACAGAATCGTGCAGTAAAATGAAGTTGTCTCTTTTGTAACTGAATTGCATTTGTATAACCATATAATGACATGCCAAATCATATGAACAAAACTGGAGTATTTTACAAAAGTGCTTATTACAATTTATACTTGGATATGCGGATTGACCGATTAGATATTGGCAAAAGATTGAAACTATTCAATGTATTTTTTAAATTTCATTTTGAAAGAATCTCAAAATTAAGATTATGTTATGTGTACTACAAGACAAAAATACCAATGTTACTCAATAGGATAAACAAAAATAATATTAAAAACTGACTTAAAATTGCATTCGGATGCCTTGGTCGTTACGCCTTCCCATTAGATGTCATCATTAGTTATGTTATTGGGTTTTATTAAACGTGTGTAAGATTGGAAAATGTGATATGACTCTAACAGGAACCACCGCGACTCGGTGGTTATCATTTCAACCAAGCTCGAGGACTACCACCAAACCAGGCCGGGTTGGTCACCATGGCGTGTTCGCGGGCATTGGACTTTATTCCATTTGCCATGGGTTAAATAACCAACTCTGTTTCCTGTGCTGTAAAACATCAAGCAACCCGACACAAATCTAACACAGAAACCATGTCATACATTTCTATATTGAAAGCAGATTATGCACATAAATTAATAGTCCAAGATTTGACGTTCAAATGTCAAAAATGACGAAACAGATCACAGGTTCAAAGTCACACTATGACATGGTGCGCTTTCGTGTCTTATTTATTTCTAATCAAATTTCAGTGTAAATGCCATTTTCTGAAAGACAGTGATTTAAGGGAGAAAACTAGGTTACCGAAATGGTTGTAGTTGAATATGTTATATCATGGCATTAGATTGTTGCTGACTATCATGGTAGATAGTTTAATAAAGTTAACATTACAATACATTTGCCAGAATTTCTTTTGGCATCATTATAACAGTTGTTTGTATTAAAATAATAACCCAAAAATAAGTCGCGCCAACATTTGATAGAAAGCATTAATAGTTTCTACTGACTAAATATGTGTGTTAGAAACTGAATACTGACGAAATATGGGTGCTGCAAACTGAATACTGCCCAAATATAGGGTACTTGAAACTGAGTACTCACTAAATATGGGTATTAGAAACTGAATACTGCTAAATATGGGTGTTAGAAACTGAATACTGGCTAAATATGGGTGTTAGAAACTGAGTACTGAGTACATGTGGGTATTAGAAACTACTAAATGGGTGTTAGAGACTGAGTAGTGACTACATATGGGCGTTAGAGACTGAGTGCTGACTAAATATGGGTGTTGCAAACTTTGTTGCACCACTCTTAATGCCACTTTCAAAGATTTAAAGGATTTCGCTTCCATCAGCATAAAATATTTAATTCTACCTCAAAAAGGCATTTCACACATCATAGAGCTGTAACACCCATCAGATAGCTGCATCACCATCATGAAGCTGTATCACCCATTATAAAGCTGTAACACCCATTATAAAGCTATATCATCTATCATAAATATGTATCACCCACTGTAAAGCTGTAACACCCATAATAAAGCTGTATCATCTATCATAAAGATGTGTCACCCATTGTAAAGCTGTAACACCCATCATAAAGCTGTATCACCCATCAAAAAGCTGTAACACCCCTCATAAAGCTGCTGGAGATTTACTGTAGAAAACAATATCTGACGCAGTCTAAATGTCACTACACCCGTAGGAGATTTACGGATTGCAAACATTTTTCTTTGTTTGGAAAAGAAGTCATGATTAATTGTTAATTTGGAAAAGGGCGTTTGTAATTCGATTTTCTGTAGGTTTACAAGAGTAGAAATAAGAGTAATACCACTATAATCTTATTTTCTAAAATTGTTTTATTTGAATCTTAGAAGAGCAAGTACAACACTCCCACTCACCCCTCCTCCGCCCTGAAATTACTATGAGTTCTTTTTAAGACAGGCAGTCGGTTACAGTGTACGGTTATTGTTCAGTGTACGGTTATTGTACAGAGTACGGTTATTGTACAGTGTACGGTTATTGTGCGAATCGGTCTGTAGATCTAGGTCAACAGCCAGTTCTTCCACACTTACAATACTGTTTTTATTTCGTTAAAGGCACAGTAGTGCAGTGCAGAGTGTATGTAATTTTATGCATTGTAAAGATCATGAAACTTACTTAATGTGGCAACTTATAAGCTAAAATAATGCACAAAACCTAGAGTTTGTGATATTTCGATCAATTAATTGTTAAACAAACGAGAGAAAATGAATTTAAAGGAGGAGGGCACTTTACTTAAAACTTAAAGGTCACGCACTGCTACGGAAATCTTGCGTGACCACATAACATAATGATATGAGTCTCATCCTTCCTTATGTCTGATTTCCTTCCAGAATGGTAACCAAACGTTATGAAACTATTCATTCCTTTTACGAATTCCCTCCAGAATGATAACCGAACGATACGAAACTCTTCATTCTTTATTTCTGATTTCCCTCCAGAATAATAACCGAACGATATGAAGCTCTTTCTTCCTTATGTCTGATTTCCCTCCCGAATGATAATCGAACGATATGAAACTTCTTCTGTCTGACTTCCTTCAAGAATGTGTTATGAACATTTAATCTAATTTAACTTGTTTGTTAGTTTTAATTTTTTATTCCATTACATGGTATTGTAATGTTACTTTGTTTACTGGATTTGACATTGGCCAGAATTTCAATTTAGTTCTGTTTGACCTGACTTTTTTTAAATTTCATTGATAAACACCTAATAACAGAAACACTGTATCTAGTTTCTATCCTTGTTTCAGAGTCAGTGATAGTTTTGGTAAACAACTTTTATTTATTTATTTATTTTTTAAAAATCTTTCTCATAGTAAGAATTGGTAAGTTGAATCAAGGTCATACCTGGACGACGTGACAAATAGCATAACAAATTTCTATTTTTTCTAGAATGTTGACCCTCAACCGGGACTGTTTTGCGTCTTAAGCTAGTGTATAACTGTTGTCTTAAAAGAAGATTGTTAGTTTGGCTTAAAACATTTGACACATTAAGTTGTGTTTTGCTGTGATCAGTTTGAGTGGAGTGTTTATTTTATTCAAGTGATTCTTTTCCTGGAAATACATAAGTGCTCCTACAAAATTCTTGTATCAAGACATTTTTTGAAATTTATAAGGAATTAAAAACTGGAATAATATGTTCTGTGATTCAACAAGAGACTATTGACACATCAGTACAACGTTGACCACAAGACACGTCATCGCCTTCCATTTTGGATTTCATCGGGACTCGAACTCAGATTCACTCAGGACGTTTTAATAAAAGAACATCTATTTTTTAATTCTTGGATTATTTTTGGATTTGATTCGTAAAACTGTAAGTTCTTTTCTTTAATTTTTCATTTGGTATTCTAGGGAAATAAATTATTTGTTTAATGTTACAAGCCTGTTGTCTTCACTCTTTTCTGTTACTTACTGCAAGAGCCTAGATTCGTAACAAATGATAATCGAACGAGATGTAACTCTTCTTTCCTTATGTCTGATTTCCCTCTAGGATGATAACCAAACGATATGAAACTCTTCATTTCTTCTATGATTCCATCAATAAAGAATGAAGTTTTCAGATATTAGCTATTCACTTTTCCTGCAATGGCTTATTGTCTTGCACACATTATTTGGTGATTCCTAATGTGCTCCCTGGATGTCTTGCTGCAATGGCTTCTTGTCTTGCACATATTATTTGGTGATTCCTAATGTCCTTTCTGGATGTCTTGCTGCAATGGCTTATTGTCTTGCACATATTATTTGGTGTTTCCTAATGTCCTGTCTGGATGTCTTACTGCAATGGCTTATTGTCTTGCACATATTATTTGGTGTTTCCTAATGTCCTGTCTGGATGTCTTGTTGCAATGGCTTATTGTCTTGCACATATTATTTGGTGTTTCCTTATGTCCTGTCTCGATGTTTTGCTGCAATGGCTTATTGTCTTGCACATATTATTTGGTGTTTCCTAATGTCCTTTCTGGATGTATTGCTGCAATGGCTTATTGTCTTGCACATATTGTTTGGTGTTTCCTAATGTCCTTTCTGGATGTCTTACTGCAATGGCTTATTTTCTTGCGCATATCAATTGGTGTTTCCTAATGTCCTGTCTGGATGTCTTGCTGCAATGACTTATTGTCTTGCACATATTGTTTGCTGTTTCCTAATGTCCCTTCTGGATGCATTGCTGCAATGGCTTATTTTCTTGCACATATTATTTGGTGTTTCCTAATGTCCTTTCTGGATGTATTGCTGCAATGGCTTATTGTCTTGCACATATTATTTGGTGTTTCCTAATGTCCTGTCTGGATGTCTTGTTTCAATGGCTTATTGTCTTGCACATATTATTTTGTGTTTCTTAATGTCCTGTCTGGATGTCTTGCTGCAATGGCTTATTGTCTTGCTTATATTGTTTGGTGTTTCGTAAGATTCACCTACATTAGTCATTCCCATAGCTTTTCATTTGGTTTAACAGTTTCTCCTGCTTTATGAACAATGCATGGAACGTAAGACACAAAGTGTTCATTGGTTCATTCTTATCTTCTAATTCACCCTTGAGCTTATCCATCTAGCTCACAGCATTTTAAAAACTTTTTAAAATTTCACTTAATGAATTTTCTTGATGTGTATCAGCAGAAGGTAGTTCTGTTATTCCATACTTTGACTTTCTTAACTACATTTAGGAGAGAAATGCTAAACGGTATTTCAGTTCCTTTACTAATGAACAAACTCATTTTAAAAGTCTTCAAATATGAGTACTTAATGCAGCTGGGTAAATGTTTCCTGGGATTAGAACGAATTTTGTTGTTTTGAATTTACGCCAGTTTCAGGGTATGCTAGGCTACACATGACGGCCAGTATAACTGCTGCAGGAAGAACGGGAAAAGCCCGGAAAGAATCACCGGCCGACGGGAATCTACTGGTCAACTTTCTCACATACCCATAAGGGTGGAGCCTGAGGATCGAACCCACATGGACATATTTGAGATGGCAGTGATCGGTAATGGCGAGCGCTTTACACTATTTGGCCACCCGGGGCCCCAAACATTTTTGTAAAACGTTTCATTGAATAAATCGGTACAACTCAAAATATTTAGCTTTATCAAATTGTCAAATTGTTGAGAACTTGGATGTAAAAAAGGCTTTTCGTCATACACAAAGGCCAAAACTGTGTCTAAATTGCATTCACATCACTTCAAGATATATCTGTAATTTAACAATACATATCTAAAGCAGGCACATTGAAAATTTAAAGGAATTACATTCTATGTGAGAGCCTTTAGCGTAAATAGAGGAAAAGGTAAACCGTTGATTACTGCTACAGCAACAACATGACACATGTAACAAGCGCTCAGTCAGAAATGTAGTTCAGGAAACTATAGCAAAATTAGATAATATTTTGTCGATAGAGGAAGCCTACAATTTACTTTCCAGTATTAAAACGGCAACAAGCACAACTTTGGAACAGGTGACAGAACTAAAAGGAAAAGAAGAAGAATCGGGTCAAATTCGCAAAAACAGCTAAACGCACCTAGGATCTCAAAATGTTATGAGCGTAACTGCAAAGTCTATTGTACGGCAATTGGCTGAAGTCAAAGAACACGTTGGTGAAATTGGAAAGACCGTTGGTGTACTTGCAAAGGCACCAGTGTACTTAATAAAGACATTAAAGAGGCAATTGCATAAATACCGGACGTGCCACGCAAGTACAAGTTGCAAAAATGTAAGAGCCGGTTCAATTCTTTGATGAAACAGCTCACCATGCGATCTTCACAAATCGTATACATGTAGGTCTTTTCTGACTCGACAACTGGAAAGAGTACATGATAGAAATGTCATTAAGACACATGATAAGTACATGGATAAAGAATGGCCAAAATGGTATTCAGGGAGTTTACTGGAAGGAAATAAGCTCCCCGTGTTCTGTGGAATCATTTTGCACAAACGCTCAATGCGTGTATAACTGGAAGAACTGAAGAAGGTGAAAGTGAACGTACCTCAACAAAAATTGCTAACAAAACAACGTCCTAAAGACACCGACCGCTCCGGTGGCCTAGTGCTTAAAGATTACGCCTCGTTTACTGATGTTTATTGATGTTAATAATCTACTGGTTGCATAACGCGTGTGGCTTGCTTGTTGAAATGGCCACATGCCATGGAGAATAGAAGCTGTGACCTAGAAAAGTAATAGAAATACAAAACCGGCACAATGACACTAATTTCAGGAAACAAAGGAGAAAAGCGTATCGGTCAGGGAGTTGGCAACCGCATCACACTTTTCATAATTAGCACACATCCAGTTGTTGTTGTTTTGGGGGTTTAAAGCCATTTTCAGCGCATAATAGGCTACACATGACGGCCAGTATAACTGGTAGAGCAAGAACCCTGATAAGGCCCATTTATGAACCACCGACCAACTACCGCACCATATTATATCTAAAAAATTTGAAAGTTGCTTAGATATGATTTGGAAGGCTCAACAGTTATTTTAATAAAACTGGCCAACATAAAAGTTTTGAAAGATAGCTCTAACTTTCATAAAAAAACATTTGTTAGATATTCATAAAAATAATCCTCATACTTGAAAAATAATTTTAATGATATATTGTCACAACTTTAATTTTGGACCCTCCTTTAATATTCTAGCCAGATCACCGTAAAATCCACCCACCACCCACCTGCTCAAGCCCGAACTTAGAAGGAATAAAACAGTAGACACGTGACACTTTTTCGAACTCGGTGGAATTTTGTGACAATAGAGCAATTAAGTCAGAAAAATATTTTCCGGTACAAAGCAATAATATATTGAATGAGCAAGTTGAACCAGGACTCCTGCATTATAGTCTTGTCAAGGTATATCTATCGCGTCAGATGACAATTAGCCACCAGGAGGTTCTGGGTTCTTTTCAAATGCAAGTGTTTGTTTAAAGCTGATATTGATCAACTGTGTTCTTCTAATATTTCGCCAGGTATGTGTCATCCAACATTACCCTGATTTCGATTCAGGTAGAGACTTTGGGGAGGCCATTTTAAGGGTTTGATTTATAGTTAATCTTGAAGTGAAGAGGAATCTTATTTCTTGACCTATATGTTAAAAGCGTCACATGACTCAGTTTGAATAACTATTAGACTTTGCCGAAAAATTACTTTTAATCGTTACCTTTGAAATGAGTCCCGTTCTAATCAATCAATGTCTTTGATTATATTGATCTAGTATAAAGGTAGAAGATCAATTCCTTCTAAATGACGTAACTAAGAAGTCCACACACTATTAAATTTGCACTAAGAAGTCCACATACTATTACATTTGCCCTAACTAAGAAGTCCACATACTATTATATTTGCCCTAAATATTATGTTTCATATATTTTGCATCTCGGCATCAAGCTGTAGGCCGTTGTTCTATTTGTGAAACATATAGTGGCTAGCATCTATTGTGCATTTGAGGATTCTTGAAGGATAACAAAGCAGTGTATCAAGCATCTATTGTGCATTCTGGAAGGATGCAAACGAAATGATTTATGCAGAAGATACGATGCAAATGTATGAGTATCAATGTAAAATATACAAAGGACAAGGCCCTTATACATGGGTGATGTTTACTGATGAATAAAGTATATTGCCGACAGGTCTTGAGTGTTTTATGCACATTTGAAAATATTACTTGGCAGCAGTTTTCACGCCCCATATGTACACATGGAAGAAATAGCTGCGTAGTAATACATTTATTATTGTATTGTATTATTATTATCATCGCCATTATTGTCACCACACATCACCAACACCACTACCACCGTTAGTAAAGGTGTATGTCGACAACGCTGTTACAACACGTTAACAAAGGCACCATTACCTTATTAGTGGCGACAGTGACGTTTAAAGATATGTTGAGAGGTAATATGATTTTAGCTAGAGTGGCAGTGGTTGTTGTGTTGGTGGTAGTGGTGGTTGTAGTTGTTGGAGGAAGAGAAGGAAAGAAAAAGAAAGAGGAGAAAGAGGATTTGGATTCATATTATTTGTATCTGCTGAACTAAGAAATAGAAGAAAGAAAAGATAGATGCATGTAATCAGGTTACGGTGTTCAAATAAATGCATGTAATCAGGTTACGGTGTTCAAATAGATACATGTACTCAGGTTACGGTGTTCAAATAGATACGTGTACTCAGGTTACGGTGTTCAAATAGATATGTGTACTCAGGTTACGGTGTTCAAATAGATACATGTACTCAGGTTACAGTGTTCAAATAGATGCATGTACACAGGTTACGGTGTTCAAATAGATACATGTACTCATGTTACGGTGTTCAAATAGATATATGTATTCAGGTTACGGTGTTCAAATATATTACTGAAAGACCTGTAAACGTCTGAGTTTTGCGGTGACAACTGTGCCCTTATTCATTCGCCCACGTGATTCCATTTTATGTACATTATATGCCTTCATTTGCTTGAACAAACCAGATAAAACAGGTATACATGTCGCAACAGAAGTCATTCGATCCGCTAAAGGTCCTTGAAGTAATTGTTTGCAATAACATACATCAGAAAATCAATACAACGTATTGATAGCCTAGCTGGCTGGTCATCCAGGTAAGGTAACATATTCATAACCTAGGTCGTCGCTATATGCTAAAGAAATTCTCTGCAGTTATTTGGTTGGTTTGTTTACAGCAACAGGATTATGCCCAGGGAGCGTAGAAGAAATTTTGCCCAGGGAGCGTAGAAGAAATACATAGTGTGAATTTAGGAAGATTGAATTTTGAGGGATTTAAAGAAATTTTGTAAGTACCCATTTTCTTGATATGATTATAAAATTGCACAAATGAACGTTTATATTACCTGGTTTCACAAATGGTGTGTGTGTGTGTGTGTGTGTGTGTGTGTGTACAACTATCTAGACATTATATTTTGTAGGTATCTGTCTAGTTAAACACATTCATATTCTATCACCTGCATTCACAATTACAGAATTCGTATCTAGTCGTTGTATGAAATGCTATTGGAATGGCATTAATGTCGAAGGTATTTATTATCCAGTAATGACACATATGGATAGCAAGGTTTACTGCAGACTTGACACAAATTCATAGTATGGTTAAGTTAAGAGGTCTGTAAATTACTAATCGTTATGGTAACGACTTAAGTTTTGGACGGTAGCGACTATAATAAGCACTCTGGTGCAAAGAGTTGTTGATATGATAATTTTTGTTTTACTATTTCGTGGACAACAAAGAATAACAGAGTAAAGAACGTAGTTATGCATGTTTCTACTAGTTTCAAAAAGCTCTACCACGATATGAAAGAATAAAGATGTCGATCGTGTTATCATTACAACTCTATATGTCTCAGAATCGTTATTAAGAAAAAAAAGATGTTCATCAATTCGACTCACTGCGTCGCTGGTTAACTAAAACGTTTCTTTGAATTATATGTTACGACCCTGTAGTTAAATTGCATGTGCGTTAAAATTTGAATTCTTTCTAATTCTTTATTTGATTTTTATTTAATTTTTATATCATTAAATATAATTATTATTATGATGATGATTATGTTCGCAGGGTCTGATATTTTGTTAGAAACATCGTGTTTATTTAAAACGTAAATGTGACTCGCGTAAGCACGATTTTTGTAAGACTATTTTGTCATATTAAGTAAACAGTCGGAAATAGCTATGTAAATGATTGGTTGTGACCACGGTCATTACTAATAATACTTGTTGACATTCTATACTACGTTGACGATATTTCGAAATCTCCATGATTTCTTCATGCATGTGCATGGGGTGACGTATTAGTTTGCTTTAAAATACTCAGGTAACTTGCGAACTAGTGATTGTCGAGAGTCATATTTTAACATCTTAGAGAGTCACATCATAACATCTTGTCGAGTTTCTAATACCTTAAAGAAAAGGTATTCCTGTGCGGGAAAGAGTTGTTCATTCGTGCGTATGAAGAACAACATGTGTTTTGTTATTGGTGATAGTTGTACTTCATCTACCTTTTAAAGAATAATTATTTTCCCTGAAGAACTACACAACTGGCTTTGGATAAAGACATTTGCTGAAATTATTTCTAAATTGGAACAGGACAATACAAATTGTGATTCACAGTGAAAATTTTGGACATTTGTGTTAGCCTTCGTCTGACGTCATCATCCGCCATCTTGGAACGGGATTGAGATTCAGACTACGTCAATTTAGAACTGTTTATTCACATGACTTATCTGTTTTTTCACAATTTTACGACAAATTTTTGGATCTTCTTCGTAAATCGCAAGTTTTGTTTCATATTTTTACCTTTTCACCGTGTTTTCTAGGGAAATAAATTATTTTTGTTAAAATTTACAAAGCTTGTTGTCTTCGCTCTTTTCTTTGTATTACTTTAAACAAGCCGATACGTAACATATATAGGACATCAATTTCAGCTACATGAATAAAGTTGTAATTCTAATGTACCGCACATATCGTGGGTAGCAATTCCATACGAGTTCTAGCGACTATAGCATACGATTGCTAGCGTCTTGAAACACCTAAAGTATAACATGCTTGGCTTTCATTATTTTAAAAAAGGGTATCTATTCAAGCTTACAATTTCATTTTAAAAGACGTTTTATTTTTTCTTATCTGTCTGACTCATTGCAATAAATAACCCTGTTTAACATAAAAGCAAACTATTTTAATAAGTAATAAACATAAAGTTCTCATTCTAATAAATAATGCTGTTGAATATAAAAGTGAAAGATTTCAATAAATAATCGTAACAAAAATGAAAGTAGGTCTTCTTAGAATCAAAGTGACTCATTCTGAAAAATGATCATTTTACACAGAATATATCAGTATAATAAATAATCTTGCTACACATAATAATCAATGTAATAAATACCCATGTAACACATAACAGAATAATTCTAAAAATAATGCTGTTGAACATTAAAGTGAAAGATTTTAATAAATAATCCTAACAAAAATGAAATTAAGTCTTCTTAAAATCAAAGTGAATCATTTTATAAAATACTCGTGTTACACAGAATAGATCATTATAATAAATAATCTTGCTACACATAAGAGAGAATCATTCTAGTAAGTAGTCCTGTAACACATAATAGAAGATCACTGTAACAGAAGATTATTCTAATAAATGAATCTAATAAACATGAAAGTAAATTATTTTCATAACTAATCATGTTAAATATAAAGTTAAACCGTTCTAGTAAACAAGCCAAGCAAATATAAAGGTAATAATTCTAATGCATAATCAGAATAAAGATTAAAGTTAGTAACTGTAATGTTTAATCCTGTTAATTGTATAAATGTAAATAATTTTAATAATAAAGCCTAGCAAACATGAAGGTAAATCATTCTTATAAAATGTCCTGCTAAACAAAAAAGTAAATCATTTAAAGGAATAATCATAATTAACAAAAAGGAAATACTAATAACCATGAAAGTACGTCATTCTACTAAATAACCCTGTTGAACATGAAGCATCGATCCTAGCGAACATAAAATGAATGGAAATCATTCTAATAATCTTGTTAAAGATGAAAATAAATTACTCATTGCAAAAAATATTAATTATTTCAATAAACAATCGCATTCAACATAAATGTTAAACATTTAAATAAATAATCGTGTAACACATAATGCATCATTCTAATGAATAATCCTAATACATATTGAAGTAAACTTCTAATTAACAATCCAGTCAAAACAAAGATAAATCATTCCAGTGTATAGGCCTAACAAATGAAACAGTGTACCATTCAAATAAATAAGTATTTTAAAGAGAAACATAAATTATTCTGATGAATAATTCTGTAAAACATAAGGTAAAGTCATTCTAAAAAATTAAGCCAAATAAACATAAAATGAATCATTCTTATAAATAATCCTGTTAAACATTAAACTAAATCATTCTAATAAACCACCCCCTTGAACATTAAAATAAATTATTCCTATAAAAATAATACGGATAAAAGAATAAATTATTCCTATAAAAATTATACTGATTAAAGAATAAATAATTCTATAAAAATAATACGGATAAAAGAATAAATTATTCCCACATAAATAATACGGATAAAAGAATATTATTCTAAGTAGTCTTATCAAATCATTATCACAATTAATCCTGTTAACATAGAAGTGAGGCTCCGAGTGGCCGAGTGGACTAAAGTGCTCACCGTTACGGATCATTACCATCTCACCTCTGTCTGCGTGGGTTCGAATCTTGGGTTCGGCCAACCTCGGCATGTGAGAAAGCTTGTCGGTACCTTCTAGTGGGTCGGTGGTTCTTTCCTGGGTTTTTCTTCTACCATTTATACTGGCCAACATGTATAGCCTATCTTGTGCTGAAAAAAATGGCTTTAAACCCTACAACAACAACAACAACGTAACATAAAAGTAGGTCGTTTAAATCAAATACCCTAATGCACATAGAAGTAAGTGGTGCATTGAACATGTTAAACAGAAAACTGAATCATTTTCATACAGCAATTCCTAATGAACATAAAAGTAAATCATTCCAACAAAAAATACCAATAATCATAAAAGCATTTGATTCTAATATTCAGATTAAATACAAAAGTAAATCATTACAAAAGTAATCCTGTCAAACATATAAGCAAATCATGCTATCAATTCCACCTATAAACCGTAATAAATAATTCTAATAAATAATCATGCTGAAAATAAAATAAAATAATTCTAATAAATAATTTATAGTGACATGAAATAAAAATTCTAGCCAGCAATCGAATAAAGAATAAAGTAGATCATTGTAATCGAATAAAGAATGAAGTAAATCATTGTAAAGAAAACTTGTTAAACAAGAAAGAAAATCATTTGAATCAAAACATTCTTTCAAAAAATAAACGTAAATCGTTGTAATAAATAATCCTAATAAACATAAAAGTAAATTATACTAAAAGGTACTCCCGCTAAACATAAAACAGAATCATTTTTAGAACTAATCCTAATGAACATTATCGCGATAATAAAAATGTCACGTTGAACATAAAAGTGAAACATTCTAATACATAATTATATTAATTCTCAAAGTAAACGATTTTCATAAATATTCCCGATAAACAAAGGAGTAAGTGAAAAGAAAAGAATAAAAACAAAAAATTGACATGGAGAGGAAGGAAAAACAATTATATATAAATTACGTCGTTATCCAGTTTGATATATAGCAGTACCGATCATTAAGAGAGAATGTTTGTTTGTAGGACACTGAATATATATTCATGTTAGGTTGATAATTCACTTCACCTGAAGTTATTATGTCTCGATCCACAGTCAGTTAAACGACACGATGGCAACAGCAAGATCACAAGAAGCTATTTTCAGTCTGGTCGAAGATAGGTCTCTGGTACTAGAAAGGAAAGGTATGTAATAGATAATCAATATAACAACCAAAGGGTTGTTTACCTCAGTACTCATACACGGTGTTCTGAATGTACTAAACTCATTAGGTAGAAATTATATACCATCTTCAACATTTGCATAAATCTGAATCTAAACGACATAGTTTAATTTGACTTGTTAAATAAGGTCTAAGATACTTAATGAAATCGTTTAGTGGATTGACACGTATTATAATATTTTAGTGGATTGATACGCACTGAAATATTTTAGTGGATTGACACGTACTGAAATATTTTAGTGGCTTGATATGTACTGAAATATTTTAGTGGATTGATATGTACTGAAATATTTTGGTGGATTGATATGTACTGAAATCTTTTAATGAATTGATACGTAATGAAATCCTATAATGAATTGATACGTAATGAAATCTTTATGTGGACTAATACGTAATGAAATATTTAAGCGAGCTGATACGTACTGAAATCATTTAGTGAACGGATACATAATGAAATATTTTATTGGATTGATACGTACTGAAAACTTTTAGTGCATTGATACGTACTGAAATCCTTTAGTGAACTGATAGGTAATAAAATATTTTAGCAGACTGATACGTAATGACATCTTTTAGTGAATTGATATGTACTGAAATCCTTTAGTGAATTGATACGTAATTAAATCGTTTAGCAAATTTAATGACGGCGTCTTTTGCTTCTACTAAACTGGACTTACATCATCAGTATTATTTCAGTTTTTGCTTTTAATGGTGATTAAGTTTCGGTATAAGTATGCCCTTTTAATATACTGTATTAATTACGAAATATAGATACATTTTCAGTGGTGATTCTTTTGAAAAGGAAATATTATGACAGTGTCTACATTGTCTATGAAGTCAAAGGCAGAGTTCCGTTTGCACGAGTATAGTATGCAGGAGCACGATTATATTTTTGTCGGAAGTTTGCTTTTCATTTGTTTAACACTACTAGAATACAAAGTCAGAGCTAGACAGGTATGCGATTTATTTCAGCTATGTAAAACACTAAATGTTTTTGTGTTATTGCCCAGTGATTCGATTGAATACTGTGGGGTATTTTATCCATATACACACTTTTTCATCCAATCATTCAACGTTCCAATAGAGTTTGGTAGCTTCACATCATATACCTGAGATCTATTGGCTGCTGAAACATGTTTTCATGAACAACGCGTGTACCCTTGCAGAATTTCACCCATTATGCCTAACTTCTCTAGGATAACATTATCCACTTAATGGTTAGACTTCGATAACATGATACATCTTAACGGTTAGACACAGATAACATGATTTATTAATCAGTGATTCGACCGAATACAGGACTCGCAATCCTAAAGATATGAAGAATGGGGACAATTCTAGAGGTAGATCATAAAATATAGTATCTATGGGTTCGGCTAGCCACGATTATTTGATAACGAAAGTAAACTTTTATTAAAAGGAATCTTTTGAGTGCTTATCCTTGTTGCAACTGAAAACAGATACATTATTTTATTGATGGAATGTCACTCATTTTACAGACTTGAGTTTGGAAAGTCATTACTAAAATTAGCACCTGCCTCTTTGGTGTGAAATTGAAAGCACACGTTTTAAACACAATTTCGATGAAGAAAATGTCGCGCTTCACTGTCATCAAAGATGTGTCTGTGTTGATACATACCTCTTTGATCACGAGCATTCGGAAATATAAACTTATCGAATTTTTAATATCAAGTGTTTGCATACGTTTACTCTCTGAAGTTAATCAGTACCGTGAGTCCTACAGTGGCGAAATTTGCTATCCACTCATCCCTACTTTTTCATCCAATTATGCAACGTATCAATAGGGATTGTTGGCGTGACATCATATGCCACCGTTATGTTGGCTTGTTTTAAATGTTTTCAAGTACAACGGCGAATCCTTGCAGAATTTCGCATATAATGCATAGCTCCTCTAGTTTTATCCTAATGGTTAGATATAGATAACATGAAGCACTCTGATGATTAGAAACATATAACATGATCCACCCTAATGGTTAGACATAGATAACATAATCTATCCTAATGGTTAGACATATATAACGTGATCCGCCTAATAGTTAGACACAGATAACATGATCCACCCTAATGTTTAGATATAGATAACATGATCCATCTTAATTGTTAGACACACATAATAGACGCACTCTGATGGTTAGACATATATAACATGATCCACCCTAATGGTTACACATATTAAACATCATACGCCTAATGGCTAGACATGGACAACATGAACCAGTTTAATGGTTAGACAGAGATAGCACGATCTAACCAAATGGTTATGCATATATGACATTATCCATCCTCATGGTTAAACACAGATAACATGATCCATCCTTATGGTTGGACACAGATGACATGATCAGTCCAAATGGTTAGATATAAATAACATGATTCACTTTAATGGTTAGACACAGAAAACAAGATCCACCCCAATGGACATATATAAAATGAATTATCCACCCTAATGGTTATACTCAGATAATATTATCCACCCTAATGGTTAGACATAGATAAAACGATCTGATCTAATGATTAGATTCAGATAGCTTGATCCACTCTAATGGCTAGACACAGATAACATGATCCATCGTAACGGTTAGACATATATAACAATATCTACCCTAATGGTTAGACACAGAGAAGTAGCATTTAGAAGTAGCTTTTCAATTAATTCGTGGTCAGGTCCTAGATAACATCGAAAATTGAAACAAAGCATGTACAAGCGAACTGGGTAAACGAAAGTGTTTGTATAAGAACAGATATAAATTTATTCACACTTGTCTTTGCAATCCATAAGACGAAGACGATACAATAAGTAAGTTTTAAAATTTAAGGTTCATTTGTCAAGCTAGCTAGGAAAATAACAATTCAGGTAGGTATTGATACGTATTGTCAAAAAAATGAGATGTACACAAAACATATAAATACATTGCATACATTGTGACACAGATTGATACTTACAGCGTCAAAAAGTTTAGATGTACATAACATTTTTATAAATATATTGCATGTGATAAAATAGTTATTGACAACAGAATCACAATTCGTTTATAATTATACAAATAATGCAGCGTAAAATGTATATTGGCCTCAGTTTCATATTCCTTCTTCAATTTGTTGTTTTCGTTTTATAATTGTTTCTTGGGCGGAGGAGGGGGGTTGGGTTAAGTTTTACGTGTGCTAGACATCTTTTTATAGCTCTACTGGTTATATGGGAGGAAAGCTTATGAGATGGTCTGTTGTGCGTCGTCTGTTGGCCGTTCTTTAATAAAAGCTTGTTATCGCCAGTATAGCTGCCACAGTGACCATCGTTAACAAATCATATTATCGTTACTCCTGAACGGATGGCATATATGTATGGAGTTTTCACCAAAAGATTTCTTATAATGTCTAGTTGGCCCTAGATGAAAATGATGCTGCTCCGATGTTCAACATGGGCGCGAGAGCAACCATCTTCAAAACCTTGTTATCGCTAGTTTTCCTGAATGGAGAATCAAAAGGTTTTCTTTAGAAGATTTCGTATGATTCACAGTTTGTCTCAAATGAAAATACAGCATTCTGATGTCGAATATGGCCACACCAGTGACCTTTAAATATATTGGCATCACTCCTCTTCCTGAATGCAGAGTCAAACCATCATTGGGTGTTTAATGAAAGACTAATTCTAATGTCTAGATGGTCCTAAATGAAAATGGAGCCAATGTGATGTCCAATATGTCTAAGGCGATCGCCTTCATAGATAACTCGAATCTCACCTCTATGCGTGTGGGTTCGAGTCTTAACTCGGCCATTAGCTTCCAGAGGATTGTTTCTTCTTCCCAGGGTCTTCTTGGTTTTATAATCCACGAAATATGCTGTCCGCGTTGTCTATCATGTGCCAAAAAGACCCCGCATCAAATCTATAAAACCACAAACTCCTCCTTAACAGATAGTCGTATCAAGGTATCATTGTTTTACCAAACGAATGTTTATGATGTCTTTTTAGTCTTTAATAACAATTATGCCGATCTGCCACTCCTCTTAAACGGATGGTATTATCTTATTGAGATTTTCACTCAAATACTTACTGTAATAGTGTACTTACTTTATAGTCGGACCTAAATAAAAATTAAGACACTCTGATATCCAATATCACCACCATGATAGTCATTTGTGAAATCGTGTCATCGTCACTTCTTCAAAACGGAAATTCATATCGGTATGACCTATACACCAGAAGACATATTATGTTGTCTTATTGGTGCTAAATGAACATTGTGCCATTCTGACATCCAGCATGTCCACGACAGCAGCTAATTTGAAAATCTTGACATCGGTGAAGAATAATAGAGGTGCTTTCAACACAGTGCGGTTAAAGGAAGAACCTGTTTAGTCTTTAATTCCTAGAAGATAATTTAATGCAGCAAAGCGTCTGCCCCTCTTGGTTTCTGCGAATTGCTATAATGGAAATATAAAGAGTAACCTCATTTTTTAATATTGGCTTTTTATATAATTCCCACCCACCCACCCATCCATCATCAATATGGGATGAATATAGTAGATATTTACCTCGTTGAATATTGGTGGAATAGCATGGTACAGTGTATCATTCATCTGAGACGCAATAACTTGGTACACTGTAGCATTCAAATGAGATGCAATAACATAGTACACCGTGGCGTACAACTAAGATGCAATAGCATCGTAAACTGTTGCATTCCACTGAGATGCAATAACATGGTACACCACAGCATTCAAATAACATGCAATATTATTGTACACTGTAGCATTCAACTGAGATGCAATAGCGTGGTACACCCTAGCATTCAACTGAGATGTAATAACATGGTACACGGTAGCATTCAACTGAAACGCAATAGCGCGGTACACAGTACCATTCAACTCAGATGCAATGTCATGGTACACCGTATCATTTAACTGAGATGCAATAGCATAGTATACTGTAGCATTCTACTGAGATGCAATAGCATGGTACACTGAAGCATTGAAATGAGATGCAATAGCATGGCACAACGCAGCATTCCACTGAGATGCAATAGCTTGGTACACAGTAATATTAAATATAGATGCAATAGCACAGTTCACTGTAGAATTCAACTGAGATACAATAGCACAGTACACTGTAGAATTCAACTGAGATGCAATAGCACAGTACACTGTAGAATTCAACTGAGATACAATAGCACAGTACACTGTAGAATTCAACTGAGATGCAATAGCATAATACATTGTAGAATTCAACTGAAATGCAATAGCACGGTACACTGTAGAATTCAACTAAGATGCAATAGCACAGTACACTGTAGAATTCAACTGAGATGCAATAGCACGGTACACAGTAGCATTCAACTGAGACTCAGTAGCATCTTATACCTTAGAATTCAACTGAGATGCGGAACCAAAGTTAAATGTATGCACTGTTTTAATTTTTAAATCTTGCAGTCCATCTTTTAAAATCATGAAATCACTGTTGTACTTTGTTTACATATACTTCATATGTAAAACTGATTTTACTTTTGTAAATGCATTGATCTTCCATGCATAGTCGAATAGAGGTATTGGTGTAAATCACTGTTATATCTTTTTTAAATGAAGTTTGGATGATGTTAAGGTCTTCTCATGATGGCAGCAACTTCGATATGATTTTCACTGTCATTTATCTAATTCAAAATCTCGTAAAGCTTCTTGTCGTTTCTGGCGTTGGATTTCTTTATCAGCATCTCTTGAGATGGAATTGGAATCAACTTCCTACTTTTAAATGTTAACTTGTTATGTTTGTGACGTCATTTATTACCATATTAAGACAATGCCTACACTGTAGCCTTATCATGTGTTTTCATCTGTACCACTTTTGCTGTGTAACTGTGACATCATTTATTATCATACTAGGACATTGCCTACATTGCAGCCTAATCACGTGTTTCGTGTGTACTATTTTGCTGTCTAACTGTGACGTCATTTATTACCATATTAAGACATTACTTAAATTGTAGTAAGTGGCCCATGGTGGCTGAGTGTTTAAAGCGTTCACGGTTACCATCCACTGCAATCTCACCTCTGTCCACGTGGATTCGAGTCTCTGGCTATGCGACAATGCTTGCCAGTAGCATCCCGAGGATTAGTGGTTCTTACGGGGATTTCCCGGATTCTTCCTCCACCATTTATTCTGGCCACCCTATGTAGCCTATCTTGCGCTAAAAAATGGCGTTCAACTGAAAACAATAAGAACATCGTAGTTGCGTGCTTTGTTTGTTTTTCCAGCTGTGATGTTTTGGAATTTACTTTCTGTTTTCTATCTGGCTTTGTGGTCAGGACAATCTTGCCTGACGTAAATATTTTCCCTTCCTTTTGTTTTTGCGTCTGTTACATTTTAGAAAAGCGTTATCTTTCAAAAACTCAAAGTAAGATCCTTATTACTGCATTGTATATATTTTGTTTCTGTAATTTATTTTAAAGGAATAATGTTTCCATTTCGTTGGCGAGTTATTTCAAGTTTGATCTTGTAAAGCTTATGAGATCTTCAAATCGTACTGTAAATTTAGCTGAATATAAATATGCATAGATAAGTGTATAGTATGAATATAAATATGCATAGTTATAGGTATAGTATAAATGTAAATATGCATAGTTATAGGTATAGTGTAAATGTAAATATGCATAGTTATAGGTATAGTATAAATGTAAATATGCATAGTTATAGGTATAGTATAAATGTAAATATGCATAGTTATAGGTATAGCATAAATGTAAATATGCACAGATAAGTGTATAGTATGAATGCAAATATGCATAGTTATAGGTATAGTATAAATGTAAATATGCATAGTTATAGGTATAGCATAAATGTAAATATGCATAGATAAGTGTATAGTATGAATGCAAATATGCATAGTTATATGTATAGCATAAATGTAAATATGCATAGTTATAGGTATAGCATAAATGTAAATATGCATAAGTTATAGGTATAGTATAAATGTAAGTATGCATAGTTATATGTATAGCATAAATGTAAATATGCATAGTTATAGGTATAGTATGAATATAAATATGCATAGTTATAGGTATAGTATAAATGTAAATATGCATTGTTATAGGTATAGTATAAATGTAAATATGCATAATTATAGGTATAGTATAACTGTAAATATGCATAGTTATTGGTATAGTATAAATGTAAATATGCATAGTTATAGGTATAGTACAAATGTAAATATGCATAGTTATAGACATAGTATAAATGTAAATATGCATAGTTATAGGTATAGTATCAATGTAAATATGCATAGATATATGTATAGTATGAATGTAAATATTATAGTTATATGTACAGTATGAATGTAAATATTATAGTTATATGAATCAACCACGTAAATCTTTAAGTACTGTATTCAGGGTTGACGCTATTATTTCAAAATTAACAATCTTGCTATCGAGGTTGACGCTGCTTATTTCAATGTTAACAATCGTATAATCAGAGTTGACACTGCCTTTTTTAATTTTAAAATCTTGCTATCATGGTTGACGGTGCTTTTTAAAAATTTCATCTTCCTATGAGGGTTGACGCTGCTTATTTCAGTATTAACCATCTTGCTATGAGGGTTGACGCTGCTTTATTTCAGTGTTAGCCATCTTGCTGTTAGGGTTGAAGCTGCTTATTTCAGTGTTAGCCATCTTGCTATGAGTGTTGACGCTGATTATCTTAGTGTTAGCAATCTTGCTATCAGGGTTAACACTGCTTTCTTAAATCTTAACAATCGTGCTGTCAGGGTTGACGCTGCTTATCTCAGTGTTAGCAATCTTGTTATCAGGGTTGACGCTGCTTACTTCAATGTTATCATCACTGAATGTAATGTGCAAATTTCATCTTTAAAAAAATCTTTTTTTAAAAATGATAAATCGACAGTAATCTCTTGAATGTTATTTTGTAACACAGCAATCTTTAAACACACTCTTTTCCCATCAAAAATTTGTAAACAACTACAAATTATCACTTAATATTTGAATTGTTGTTTTTATGTTGAACTCTTGAAATATTTACATCACGTCTCTAAAGAACGATACTTGAATGTATCACAATATAGTTTGGAGCGATTATTATTATGATGTGAATGATTTTTCACTTCATTAAATGCAACATAATGCTTGTTATTTGGTTCTGGAAATTAGAGGGTATATTTTGTAAAAATATGAGTGGTCAATATTTGAAAAACCCATATGGTGAACGGGCGTTGTATGAATTTATTTACTTTTTTAAATATGAGTGATTCGGAAGTGCCTTTGTAGGAAGTAAGTTCCACATCTTTAACAAAAAATTTAATCTGTCCAGGAACACGTTTTTTTTTTAAGTGACTGGTTCAGGTTTCCATCTTATTTTGAGTAGAGAATTTATCGACATTTCTCCATGCATTTTGAATTCACCTAGAGACTAAAAGGTCACGGACTATCGATTTTATACCTATTCCTTCACACTCCATGCATAAAATCCTTTTTGGGGGCTGGGTGAGGACAAAGATTTAAATGTTTTTCCTAACTGCAATCACCACTGAGCTTCCAGGGTTTTTCCTCCATTCCTTTTTCTGGCAGTCATGTAAACCCTGTCTTGCGCTGAGAAATGCCATTAAACCCAAAACAACAAAAACAAACCCCACCCCACCCCCAAAAGCAAATATATATATATATATATATATATATATATATATATATATATATATGCAAGAAAAGCAAAATGAATAATCCTCATTAACACCATCATCATCACAACAACAATATTAAAAAAAAATAGAATTAACTAGCACCGTACATGACCATAATAACAACAACGATGATGATGATAAATATTAGGTGTCATAGCCAGCTTGTGGCGATTATGTTAATAATAAGCTGAAAATTATAACAATGTCGACGACGATAACATTTATTCAAAAGTTTCAGTTACCGTTATTTCGATACACACTCGAAAAAGAAAAAAGCTCAAATGTTAAAATGCCAGCATTTCTCCATTGTTAAATTTGCAAATGCAAGCATTAAACTTGTCCCTCTTTCAGAAGGACATAATAACTGTAAAGTTCAAAATAATGTTTTCTTGCTAAAGTTTAGAATCCAACCTATGAATACATTGTGTACACTACACTTGATAACCCCATGGCCTTGGCCTTGAATTAAATTGAGCATACCCCTCTCAGTACAACAGTACTATAAATTAGGTGGTAACTACTACTGGAGAAAATCTTGCCCTCTGATAAATGCAGCATACTAAGTGCCTACCGTAGATTTAAGCTAAAATGGGAAGACTTTTCGGAGTAAGTTGGTGGAATAAGCCAGGAACTCTTTACTTGTGGCGATGGCACACAGTTCTGACTATGTTAAAAGGCTGAACGCTGTATACGTCACTCTACACTGATGACGTAACAATGAAACGCCTCTGAGCCGACACTTAGACTGGTCCCCGAGCTACCTTTTACATAAAGTTACAACCGGTACGAGCACATGTCAACCTTGACCTTTCCTAAAACAATATGGTATCTAATGTACACAGAATGGCCAATGTGTGGTTGGCGTATGAGAAGAAAAAAAACAAAAAAAAAAAAACAAAAACAAAACAAGAGACGATTTTGTTCTGTGTATCTACTGACAATAACTTGCTCACACATTAAAAGTGCTACATTTAACCTACTGTCTTCCAGTACACGAAATGTTTTACTTAAAGATTTCTATTGTTTTATACACCCACCACCACCGCTACCCAATCAAACAATGAACCAAGGGGTTGATTGTTATGAAGGAACAAGTATGATGTTCACAATCATGTAAGCATTTATCAAGGGAAAAAAGAATGCATGCCTTTGTTGTTGTTGTATACAGGAGATCGTGCCCAAAGTTGCCTTGATACAGTATATTTACCAAACGAAACGAAAAAAAAGTCAGAATTGACTTTGCCCTGAAGGTCTATATTTACCAACTGATATGGAAGCGAAGTCAGTATTGCCTTTGCCGCGATGATCTATGCGAAAAGTATTCATCTGCTGTATGGGAAAACATTTCTAAAGAGTCACCATAAAGTCAAATATGTCAAAATATGAACAAGAATGAAGCCATAGGAACAATGGTTTTTTTCTTCTTCAGTTTCATACATTAAATGTCAGTATAATTATGCTAATTGAGAGATATGTGAAAACAGTCACTGATAATAATAGTAGCAACTGGGCAGAGTATGACTACATGTACAGTCCACCTAGATGCAGAAAAATATATGTATGTAAAGTCAAATTTTTTAAAATGAACCACACCTTAAAATTGGATGTGTTGGAATGCATTCATCTGGCTGAGCATTGATATCATAGTACTTACACTTTATGAAGAATTAAAACATGATAATGTCATTCCGTTATAATGGTACTTCATACATGGAAAGTAAAAATATATCAAGGGGAAGTAAAGATAATGTTATTAGCAGTGTGACATACAAATCCCTGATTTTGCAGTAAATTACAACACACATTTTGTGCCAAGAAGTAAAGTATGTGAAAAACTGCTATAACAACATTGAATCGAATGAAGTAATCAACATAAGCATGTCAACATATATACCTTATTTTAATCAATTTTTTTTTTCTAAACTGATTTAACAGCTTTTGGTTTAAAAACAAAACCAAATTAAAATTGTTATGTAAGGAGTGCAAACTGAGCACACTGATTATAATCAGATCTCCAATGTCCTTCATGTAGGATAGTGCAGATCTGATTTGAATCAGACTGACAAATTGGAATAATTGTTGTAAGTTCCTGAAAACCTATTCAGGTCATCTACATATTAAAACAAAACCTGTTTGCTACATTTTCTATGTCTACTATATGTGATTGTTGATGAACCATGCCAAACAATTTTTTCAGTTATTCTTTTTTAAATTTTTATTCTAAATTTTAAATATGTGTGCAAAATTAAAACATGAGAATAGAGTCACCAGAATCTATACAGATCTTAGTACCTATTCAATATATTTAAATATCTAATCTGGCCTGGTTTGGCTAAATAGCTTTTTTCTTGCTGATATCTTGGTTACAACGTAAATGCAAGCAAGGTCTGAGTTGTGTACTTAAATGATTTTAGCTTAATCTTCATCCTGTGGTTTATGTCAAACAATTCCAAGTTTCAAATGTTTACAAATATGTCAAGATGAAAACTTACCAAAAGGGCTTGAAAGTCTAATCAGGTTATTTCAATATAATATTAATATGCCTATCAAATTCCACTTGTCAAGCTTAAGTGATTTTTCGTAATGTTGCCTACAGGGTTTTGCAAAAATGTGAGACAAAATAGTAAAAGAAATAAGTACAAATAATTTTAAAATATGGTCAGTTACTGGAACCAATTTGAGTCTTTGAACCCACTCAAGATATATAAATATCTCGTCTGGTTTTGTCTGACTTAATAGTTCTTTTAGATAGCTTGCCTACAATTTATAGTGTGACAGCCGGTGATGAAATGGTGGCCCAAAACCAGTTTGTTTCTTTTCTTGGGTAAAGACCTATTATGAGCACAATATATGCATTGATTAGGTACATATTACACTGAAAATTAATATTTAAATCTAACAATTAACTACTGCTGATGATCTTGCTGTATGAGTAACAATTGTCTATTGTATCTGCAAGAGCAAGAGAGATAGTGGAACTGTTGGATATTTTTAGTACTGCATTGAATGGAGACTGAGAAAGGGGATTTTTAGAAAGTGCTCTTCTTGCTAAACCTGTGAAAACTTTGGTAAGAACCACCAACCCATTGGAAGCTAGTGGCATGCTTTCTCATATTCCAACATTGATCTAGCCTGAGACTTGAACCCAAGTGAATTGAGGTTAGATGGAAGTGATTCGTAATGGTGAGCAATTTAAATCAATTGGCCACCAGATCCCTTCCTAAGTGAGACAGCATTTTTTATTGAATACTGGTCCACAAAAAGGATGGACTTAAATTAGGGTACAAACAGAGTATGATGTCTTAAACCTACATGATGTGCTGCTCACCTGCGAATGCTGATGGTAATTCATCATACTATTGATAAAAGAAATAATGAAAAACATTATTTACTTAAGAACAATCAGACGTAATGAGATTCAGTTAATTTATATCTTGTGAATGCAACACATATAAGGAATTAAAATTATCAAATGTACGAATGGAGGAATTATTAAATTTTATAATGTTACCATGCACATATTTTTTCACTGTTTACCATTCTGTGTATGAAAATCAACAAAATGCAAGAAAAATACCTTCCTAAGTGCATATCCATATATATGGGTTGAATCTACATTTGAAACCCAAAAGGTATTAAAAGAAAATAATGGATGAGTGGCATGTGCAATACCTAATGATGGTGCTGCTCACCTGGACAAGCTGATCATACCATGCATATATAGAATGACAGATAGCAGTACATTTACTGAGTACAGTTGTTAGGCATGACTGGATTGAATACATTTACTGAGTATAGTTGTTAGGCATGACTGGATTGAGTACATTTCCTGAGTACAGTTGTCAGGCATGACTAGATTGAATACATTTACTGAGTACAGTTGTTAGGCATGACTGGATTGAGTACATTTACTGAGTACAGTTGTTAGGCATGACTGGATTGAATACATTTACTGAGTACAGTTGTCAGGCATGACTGGATTGAATACATTTACTGAGTACAGTTGTTAGGCATGACTGGATTGAATACATTTACTGAGTACAGTTGTTAGGCATGACTGGATTGAATACAAAGCATCATGATCTCAGATTATCTAGTGGTCATATAGAGGTTTCTTTTGGGAATAGCATTATGTCAACTCACAAACATGAAATTAATGAGAATGTCATAGTTATGAAAATAACAGAGGATAAGTGCTTTTTTTAAAATGCAGTTGGCCATGAATGTAATAAACACGGGTAACTGGAAAACGGGGTTGAAGGTGAATTCAATTCACAAGATAATTTAGGCGGGTGGGGGTAATTGGTAATAAAGTGCTGTCCATTTGTGGGCACTGATTACAACTTATAAATCTGCACATGCAATTCAAGAAGAAAAAAAAAAGAAAATACTTTATGTGCTTTGATTCGGGCAAGACTTAAGAGTCGTCCTGGAACAAAAGCCTGATGAATTCAAAGTATAATATTGGTAAGGGGTGTAAAAGGCGATATCGTAGGAAGCTACCATACGTATTGGTAACGTTCTCAAAAGGTACCATGTAGCCAAGTCTTGAGCTTGTGTAATTATCATAACATTGCACGTGGTTCGAAGATCGCTCAGCCTTGTCACTAAATAGCTAAAGTCATATAATACATTAGAAAACGTCCAAAGGTTATAAGAAACTCACAAACTCAGTAACTAAGTAAATTCGAACTTGTTGAAAAATGAAGCACCGTTGTCACGTAAGATGCTGGCCACTTTACACTCTTGGTCCAATATGATTAATCTATGTATAAAATTAATGCATAAGCTTCATAATTTAAAAAATGGGCAATCTAAATTTTATTTATATCCAGTCTGTATGAACAAACATGCGTTCGAAACGTGTTTCATAGTGCCAAAGACGTACATTTTGTGGTAGTTCTGTTTTGATTGTATCTTCAAATGTATAAATAGAAGAAAACAATTGATAAACCAGTCTGTCCCCCATTTTGACGCGTCCGTATCTACATGAGTCCAGGAACCAGGCTACGCCCCGCCAAATAGTCGGGTTCTTGGTTATCGAATGTTTAGAACAGATGTCTCAGAGGTCCATCTTTTTTTTTTTTAATGTATTAATGCGCTAAGAAAGAGCACGAGCTATGCGGAACTTGTAGCCGGATTTTGTAGCAGACGACAACGATGGTGAATGCAGAAGTGTACATGCAAACGGGACTTTTTGTTGAAATATCCAGGGTAGTATATACTTATAATGTTGAGTAGCAGGGGAAATATATTAGGATCATATATTTCTTTATGGTTGAATTTTGTTAAATAGCGTTTTAAGTGCCAGGGGTACAAGGCTGGCTTGTTCCCGGTATTAAAAAGGAAAATTATTGACAACACCCACTCCTGTTCTGCTAATTTTCTGAAGGGGAGTAGATGTTGTAAAAAAATTATTCGTTTTTACTAACAGAAACGACGTCTGTACCAAGTGCTTATCGTTTAAACTTACATTCTGTCTCCAATGTAATGTCGTGTTTTTCCCTCTTACAAATACTCTGAATGGTGTTAAATGCATTATAGTTTCAAAATAAAAAGGTGATAGAAATTTTATTTTCTTCTCTATTTATACAGACTTAGTTTTATCCTATCATCAAGGGCCTATGTAGTTTTTCCGTGGTTTTTAAACTATAAAACAGAATTTAAATTTACTGTCTTATCCTGTGCATGATTTGATTTGATTATTTTACCTCTGAATATTTTGCAAGTTGTTACCCAAAGGTAAGGATTGCAAGGGTAGGGATTGACCCTTGGTCTAATTAGCAGTTATTTGTGCCAATTTGTCTTCACAGAGGATGTCTATATTGTTCTTATTGGTTGGGAATCTCAGTAGTTTCGACGACATAAACCAGGGGCTGAAGGATTTATTTCTGGTATGGATAGACCCTGGGCTATCACCTCTTGTGGTTTATATTGATCTGTGGGCTATCGATCACATATGGCAATTGTCGGGAGTTATTTTAAATTTATGTAAAATCATCGCTGCCCTTTTATCCCTACTGCGACCAAGGTAATTTTATTTTTATTTTATACTCAAATATATCGGCTAGGAATATGTATAACAGATTGAAGTAGCAGTTATCTTGCTCGATTACCGTTTATGTTCTGCTGTGTTTTCTCTGTCCTAAATTAAAATACGATGATAAAAGATGTGTTTTATAGTGGTCACACTAGACCGCATAACGTCTAAGAACAACTTATAATTTTTTCGTCACGATGTTGTGTGGATTTATTTTATGCTAGGCCGTGATTTACCGGATTTTCTGAGAGAAATTATTTCAATTTAGTAAATTATCCAAATTATTTCTCTGAATAAAAAGAAAAAAAAAAACAAAAAAACAAACAAACCACAAACAAAAATCAAACAGTAAATAGATGCCTAGCATAAAAGAAAATAATTGTACAGTATTATTATTAGTAGTGGTAGCAGTTGCAAACCATTATGAAATAGCAACTATACTATAGCTCGTTGCACACATCGCGAATTTGATTCCATCTGTTACTCATTTCCAGGTCAGCGTCATTAAATGTAGCTAAGCTAATAGTAATAATGCCAAAAATAATATGGCTATTACGATAATAGTGGTGGTGGTGGCCACATTACGACGGTAGACTTTTTGTTTAGGTCAGAAAATGATATACAGATGTGTAAAAGTTTATTTTGCATTGTTTACTGTCAGTATATATGTCTGTATTTTGTTTATTCCGTATTTTGATGTATGTCATTTTTTTTTTCTCCACAGCCGGCAGTGAACCCGACTACTATGGCGTTGTGGTGACAGAAGACATGTTGCTGGTCACAGACAGAGATGAGTGTAATCTCCAGCTTTACAGTCGTCGTGACGGCAAACTGCTGTCATCACACAGACTGGAGTCCAATCCCATGGATGTCTGTCTGATTAGCAAGACGGAAGTCGCTGTGTGTCTGTATGACAGGACGATTGTAATTCTGTCATTTAAATCTGTAGATGACGTAAAACTGGTCAAAACATTAGATGTAAGCACAGGATTTAAATGGTGTTATTCAGTGGCAAAATGGAATTCAGACAAACTCGTTGTCAGCGGTGGGAATTACTACATGTTGTGTTGGGGCGTTGTATCGATTACAGATGGACGTCTTGACTCAACTCACTACATCTGTCAAGGATATGGTCGTACTCACTTGGCCATTAAAGACAACACAATTTACATCTCGTGTTCGACTTCAGACCCCACTACTAGAGGTGTGTATACATATGATATTTTTAATCCACACACACGAAAGTTTCTGTATCAACACCAGGAATTAAAAAGACCGTGGACAATGATGGCTGGAAGGGATTTAGTTTTCGTGAGTGACTTGTACTCTAACAGAATTCATCAGCTGACAGACAGCGGTCAACTAGTGACCATACAAACATTGTCATCAAGTCCCCATGGAATATTCTATGATGACCAGCATGGACTTCTTTACACCACAAGCAGGGGCAGTAATGTTATAACTGTATACAGAGTGGAGTATTCACATCAACCAGGTAATTCTTTTATTTTACATCAACTTTTACATCATACGACAACGAAAACTACATACTTCATTTATTTACATTTCCTAATTCACCTTTATAACACAAATATTAGTTATACATGTTACAATTATAACTTAATTATAAAGACAAAGATGATTAAAAGATGTAAAATAAAATCAAAGTGGAATAAATAATTAATTTTTAATTGTTATCATTTAAGTCTCCGCCATCGTCGTCGTGCAATATGAATCTTTGTTGATTTTAAGTATAAATAAAATATTATGCATTATTCTAAAATTTAATACAACTATTGTTATAGCCAAGACTATTCATTTCTGATTGTTAAGAGATCTGCACCTTGTCTGTCATCACAAAATTTTAATATAAAAATTATAATTCTATTTGGACTACGACAATGACGGCTGGCTGCTAAACTCACGTCATTACCAGTTTAGGGCAATACACATTATTTTTCCCAGAAGGTGGCGCTTTCATTGATAAATTCCTGCACGCGACTTTGAAATCCGGTTTACACCGGATCGTGACGTGGAATTTAGCGTCCCAGGGATCCTTTGTACGGAATTTTTTTTTATCTTTGTATATGGCATTCATGTGTATGGAGTGGTTCTGTGCTGATCTTGCAAGGGAAATTAATCAACTAAATGTAATAATACAAAACAAAGGGAATAATCATCTGTTGCAGATATGTGTAATACAATTTAAAAAAAAAAACAAAAACATTTACCTATTCACGGTAAAATACATTGGAATGTTTACAGTACATAATTTGATCACCATATCAGATAACACGGTTATTCACTTTACAAACAAGGCTTGCCATGTTTGGAAAATCTACGATACATTATTTAATGCACGCCATACTTACTACGATATGTTTACGTTTGCAAAGTAGGATGCAATATATTTATATGGCACACCGGAAAGACGCGGTTAAAAATAAAGTAGTTCTTAGATGAATGAACATGGCGGACGATCCAAAATAAAACAAAATTTGATGCTACGTTATTTTATTATTGTTTCTTCAGTGAAACTCGACAAAATACTGGTATTAAATAAGAAGATTATGGTTTGGCTCTTTTTTTTTCTTTTTTTTTGTGGAGGGTGCTCTCCCTGTTTGATCTTTGCAGACCATTTGGGGAGGCCCTCCTGCCCTACATGTAAAGATGTGCTATATTGTATTTTTTTTTCCTTCTATGGTACAGTTTGTCTAAGGTGTTATATGTTGTAAAATTTTATACATTTCTATTTTTGTAATAGTTGTCTATTTGTATGTGTATATAATAATTTTGTTTTTTTTTTATTTTTTTATTTTTTTTTAATGTATGTGTATATAATTTTTTTTTTTTTTTAATATTCTTCTTCTTGAATGAAATATTCCTCCGCTTCTCGCTGAGTCCATTCTTCGTCAAGGGTTTTGTCATCCTTAAGTACGTAATCCTCCATTTCTTTCCTGCGTTCTTCTTCCATTTCTAGTTTTCTCCTCCTTTTAGCTCTCCTTTTTTCTCTCTTAATTTCTTTTTCTTTCTCTGTCTCTGTTTCGGTCCTCATTGTTGTTTCTGCTGTTTGCGAACCTAATGTTGCCAATGTCAAAGCCATTTCTACCTGCTTGTTGATTTCATGCTTTTGTTGCTGCGATGTTGGATTTTTTCCTGATGTTTCAACTATTGGGGTTGCTTGTACTTGTCTGTTGTTTTTTTGGACTTTTAATTTGAGTGTTCTGTTGTTTGTTCAGTGTTTGTGCATTTTGTTTAGTCTTGTTGGCTGTCTTCGATGTTTCTGTAGATTTTTGTTTAGAAAGTTGTGGTTGTTGTTGCTGTTGTACTACCACGCTCTGCTGTATATGCCTTGGATCCATCTCTTGTACTTGTTGTTTGACCTGTCTTAATTGTTGTTGCTGTTGTTGTGTAGATGTTTTCTCTAGTGATTTTTGTAGTTGTTGGCTTTCTAGATGCTGTGTCTTGGGTCTTAGTTGCTGTTTTGTTGTTTCTATTTCAGTTCTTAAGTCTGTTATGTCCATTGACTGTTGGTTTTGTTCTTGCTGGTGTTGCTGTTCCATATTTCCTGGACATTTGTGTGGGGTGTGCCCCGTTAAAACACATCTATTACATTTTCTATGGTAAATACAGCCTTTATACCATGTTTTCGTCAGAAACCCAAATAAATAGAGAGCTCTTTTCATGTCTCTTAGTTTGCCTTTTTCTATTTCAAAGATCCTATTCCCATTGTAGATGGATGTCAAGGGAATGGTATCCAATCTGGCCGATATAACTTTTATGTTGTACTTCTCTTCAAATCTTTCTTTTGTTGCTTCCAGGGGTATCTCAAATATAGTTCTCCCATTTGTTTTTTAATTTTCTTCAGGATTGGTGGTGGTTCCCTTACTGTAACCGGTAGCTCTTTAATTGTCATCTCTCCCAATGGTAATATTGGCTCCTTATCCCTTGATCTCAGCATGTATCCTTTGTAACCTTCTCTGTTTATAGAATATATTCTTTTTACCTGATCTGGATAAAGAACCTTTATTGCAACCATGACATCCGCTGTTCCTGGTACTTGATCTCTGGATATTTTTGTCGTATCTAGGAACTGAGTCCCTTCATGGTGTATACATTCTAGAAAGGATCCTTCCATTCTCTCTACTCTTCTTATCTTGAAAAAATTTTCTAGTTTCCATGATTTCAACCTTTTGGCGTTTTGTACTGCCATTTTTCCACGTGCAGCTCGCTCTTGTGAGTTGTATTCGTCGAAACTCGTCTTCACTGTCTTGTTGTTATAGTTGTTTCTTTGTCAATATTTGTTATGGTTTTTCAATTCTTGATTCTAAACTCCCATTTCAAAGTACTGTCCTTTTCCTTTAAATCAGCTTGGTCCTCGCCATTTTGAGATTTATTTACGAATGACTTTACTTGTCCAACAGGAGTTTATGGTTTGGCTCGGGTCTGTTATACATCATACCCAAACACCGGTCTTCGAAATCATTCACCTGGCACATTAACTAATGTAAGTTGCATGGTCGTCGCGCGGATGCTCGCCCTGGTAAAAATTAAAATTCTCTGTTACTGCATTTAAATTAGCAAGTAATTTACCAATAAATTATACATGTATGTTACTATATAATACTACTCTAATAGTCTTATATAGTACATGTATGATTCATAGGTAAATTGTAAGAAATGATATGTGGTTTCTAGATGGAACTAATTTCCTCAATTTTTAATATAAATATATTGGTTTATCATTTGGGAATACAGATTACAACAAGAATTGGAGAGTATCCAAACTTTTTTTACTTGTAGCAGTTGATTTGTCCAAAGTGAAGATTTTTCAAGTCCATATATTATACACCCAGGCCTATTTTTATAAAAATGACAGTCTTGTTATCTCCGTGCATCAGTCTGCATGTCTGTCCATCTATGTGTGACAAAGTTTGTCATTACTTATTCTCTCATACTGCCTGAAGGATTTGAATGATTTTTTGTACAGGTGTAGGGTGGGTATCTGGTTTTTGTTGGTATGAGGTAAGGTTTAACATAGGGACTGATCATTTCAGTTTTTGAAGATGGACTGAAGAAAGTCCACCTACCCTTCTAAATTAATAGTCAGTTCCTTATTTCCTTTTGCCTTTTAAATTTGAGGAAATTTATGGCATATTTGTTGAAGAAAAGGAGATATTTTTTGAAAGGAATTATGCAACCCAAATTGTTGGACTTTCTCTTCCATAAGAGGACATTCTTATATATTTCATAATTCCAAAGGTGAGAGGATGGGATTTTGTATGTTTGTTTGCCAGAAAGAAAATAGAACATTAAGAACAGCATGTTTCAAGTGTGGGGAGATGCATGGCTGATTTATTCATCTGACAAACACTAATGTGAGGCCATGTTCTGTTGACATTCTGATTAACCATTCAGTTAAGCAATTTCATGTAATGGAAGTGAAAAACTTCATTTTGAATGGTAACATAGTTTTTTTCTTTAACTTAACTACAGTGCATATTCGGATACATTACTATAAGTGATAAAAGGTAAATCGTAAAGGTTGGCAGGCCAGGAATCTTTATTAATGGCAGAGATCTATATAGGTTACTAAAACAACATGGACCAGGAATTCCAAAGTTTTGTAGAAACAGAAAATTTTAGGTTTGACTCGGCAGTTTTGTAATTTGTGTATAGTTTGATTTTTAAAGAAAAAGTAATCCTAGCTGTTTAAAACTGACTAGATATTGTAAGAATCCTAGCTATTTAAAATTGACTGTATATTGTAAAAATTATTAAACAAACTTTTGATTCCCTAATTAGTTTAGTATATGAATGATGGGTGTAATATAGTTTTGACAAGATACACACTGGCCTTGATTTAGATGTGCAACTTTCAGAAGACTGTTAGCCCTGCTTTGTTGTAAAAATAGTTTTTTTTTTAATATATATTTTCTAATGTATTTATTGCGTTTTGAATCCTGGTATTGCATACTCTGGCAAAAGTCACTTGCCATATTTTAAAAACAACAAAAGTTACTTTACTTTAGACTTAAATTCATGCTCATTTTTGAGTAAATGGGAACAGCCATTTTGATAAGCTGTCAGCTTTAGATGGTACATGATCTACATTTTAACCAAATGTAAATAAAATACAGTTGCATTACATGAAAGTAGCAAGGAATGCTAACATTTCTCCATTGTGCATGTTGCAGATGCAAGCAACTTCCACTTAATACTTGTCCTTCTTTCAGAAGCTGTGCCTGTCGAGTCTGCTTAAATTAAGGAGAATTCTGTTTTTGTCAGAGATTTAAAAGTTGTGATTTTTACCCAGTTGAACACAGGTAAACTCTATATGGTGAGTTTTATTAACAAAGGATTTGTAAATGTTGCAGACATTTATTAACATGAAGAACAATGAGTTTATAAACTTAGATTAGACTCTCTAACACTGAAAGAAGTCCATTTTTAAAAAAAAAAATCTTCATCAAAGTTGATAATATATAATTCATTACATGCACAGGTGTTCCATTAGAAATTCTCAATATGGATCACAGATCCATCCAACTTTTTGAAGAGGCTCTTAAAGATGGAAAGGAGACTGTATACAACATACAAATCATGGTTGTCGGACACATGGGTGTAGGAAAGACAACCCTGGTCAAGCGTCTTTTGGGGCAGGAGGTACACATTTCTGAGAGATGTAGTACAGAGGGCATAGATGTCTATGTCAATTGCTGCGATGTTTCTTTATCGACCCAAGAATGGACAAGGCGAACAAAAGGTATATGGGCATGCATAATCGTAAATGACCAACCTCTCTGTATTTATATGTATGTCTTGAGGTGAAATTTATTGTGTTATATGATATTTGGCCTTGCATCTGTATTTTGCATCTGCACAATAACTCAAGTTTTCCACCACCTAATGTTACCAAATGTTGTAAGTTGTTTGCATTGGGGCAAGGAAGAGACCTACATGTATTAATTTCAGACTGAAAAGTTCTAGCATCAAGGTTAAGGTTTCGGGCACTAAGAAAAGGAAGCTTGGTATACAATTAGCAATTACAGCTTTTCCAAGTTGGCCAGCAAGGTGACCATATGGGATATTAGACCAGTACCACTTTCATTTAGGACCAACTGGGCATTATAAGACGACCCCAAGTGAAAACCCCATGTTGGTATGACCATCCATTTTGGTGAGGAATAGTAATAAGATTTTCAAGATGGCTCCAGTGGTGGCCATACTGGATGTCCAAGCAGCAACAGTTTTATTTAGAACCAGCTAGATCATGGGGGATGAATGTTTGTTTACAGTTTCATGGCAATCATTCAAGTATTCAAAGGAAGTAGTAGTACCAAATTTGCATTAATTTATGGATGGATAATGGACTACAGGCCATTCCCATTAAAACATCTGGTCAAGAATGATAGAACTAAAGATTGTTTCTGTAAGAATATTATAACCTTGCTGGTCTGGAAAATTAGTTTGGATTTCAGACTTTCCAGATTTTGAAGCTACAAGGGGTTTGACTGACTCAAGCTAGAGGGATAAAAGCAATATCCAGAAGAAAATAAAGTTCAGGACAGGTTTATTGAGTATTTTCTCATACTTATTTTGTCAGGATGATATATAAAGAGGAATATTCTCTTTACCAGTTTACATATTCATTTTTTAGCACAGAAATATACTTGTAACTACAAACATTTTGAGTGTTTCTCCACTGTTTAAAAAGTTAATCTCAGTAATTCCTTTTTCATACATAGACTCATTATGTTTGTACACAGTATAATGTGGGAAAATTTTATTATTTGAAATAAGTGGTTGCAGTATCTCAACAAATTCAAAGTTAAAAAGTTTGTTTATTTGTAGTTTGTAGTTGTATTTGCTTGGATGTATATGCTGCTTGCATCCTGTATGCACCCTTTGGCTTTTAGTCACCCTCTGTTGCATGCTAACCTGCTTTGTAACATAGCTACAAGGTGAGTGGTATCTGTACTAACACCATATAAGCCATTAACCAAGCTGGGGGTTCAGGTTAGAAGGCTTACACCTGCTGATTTGTGTGTGCATATATGTATGTTTGATTTATCATTCTTAATGAAGGCTCAAATTTAACAGTAGTACTTTAATCCCATGCTAGTAAATTTACTGCCAGAATACAGTTGTCATAATTTCAATAATCCAATGGCTAGTTAATGTCAGTAGATGTCTTACATTGTTTTCTGGGAAGGATTACTGAAGATTCAGCTGGACAAGTAAATTTCTCAATCTTCTAGTCTGTTTGGTTACCAAGAAATGTATGTTAAAATCTAAGTATGTTGATAGCTTAAAGACCAAAGAACATATTTGCTTCTGGATTAGATTTTATTAAATGCAATTCAGATATTAAATCTGTAACCCAATCTAGACTTTACCTCCCAAACTGGTTGGGAGAGTCCACAGCTTTTGCAGTATCATTATACACCATTAAAAATGGACCTTTCTTCCAAGGAATGTGGTGGATGAGGGGCAATCATTCAAATGCCAAATTACTACACACTTCATCCATTCCATTCCAGGTAATGCTTAGATAAGGGGTCTATTCCAATCCAGGTAATGCTTAGATAAGGGGTCCATTCCATTTCAGGTAATGCTTAGATAAGGGGTCCATTCCATTCCAGGTAATGCTTAGATAAGGGGTTCATTCTTTCTAATAGCAGAGTAGTTTAGGGTTCAGTAGTAATTATTCAATGCTTGACAACAAATATAAGACAAATGATATTTATAAAAAATTTAGATAATTAGTGTTTTAAAAGTTTATATCAAAGCATATTATGAAACTAACTTGCACTATAAAATGTATTAATTGTCCTTGAAAAGGCTCACTGGCAGTATCCAGTTAAAGTTAAACTTTGTTACAGGCTTTTACAGATGAAGTACATCTTCTAGAGTGTGTTTTTTAATTGTAAGATATAAATTCAAGTTTTCACTAAAATGTATTTTGGCATAGTGAAATTAAATATTACTTTCATGGAAAATAAATTGTGCCCATTAATTAAAACTCTTTAAACAAAATATTTTTTGAAAAAAAAGAAATTGTCATGGGATGCATTTCATGGAAATAAATGCTTAATTTAGTTACACTGCAGAGGCATTAAATAAAACTTCTTTAAAGTTTATTTATATATAAATTTCTTAATCACTCGGAGTCAAAATTATTGGTATTATTATTTTCAATATGGATAAATTAATAATAATTCCAACACTTAAAATGTAACTAAGTTTTAGCATAAGACCAAGGTGATATGATATAAAAAAACAAAAAACAAATTGCTCTCCTATATATATATATATATATATATATATATATATATATATATATATATATTGATGTTAATTTAATGTCTGATGCTGCCTTTCTTCTCTCCTCTTTTTTGAATCCCTCTCATCTACTTTTTCTTCTTTGCTTCTTTGATCTCTTCTCCACCAGGTTCTTCCTATCTACAAATTCATTACTCTTGCATGGTTTCACCTTGATGATGTGTGATGCCTCTTTCATGGTTGCCATCATTTCATTGAACATTTTCATTTGCTCCCTTAAAGCTTCTGCCACTTCTCGCGACGCCTTGGCTGAGTCTTGTAGCCCATCTGATAGTGCATCTACAGCCATACACATTGTATTTGTCCTGCTAAGGCCAGTGATGATGCTGCCCAGCTTGTCCATTATGTTATTTGAATAGGATGATACTGTTGTCTCTGAGCTGGAGCTGGAACTTGACTCACTCTTCTTGATATTCCAATTGATTGATGTGGCAGCATTGAGTTTAGTAACATTTTCAATTGACAGTGGGGCTATAATTGAAAAACTGCTTGTACATGTAGATATGAGAGCATCGCTATATGGAGCAGGAGCTGCAGCCAATGAACTGCTGTTGGATTTGGCGATAGACCTGTCTGAAAATGGTGTATATTCAGGTGTAACAGTTCTGGGAGGATATCTTCATTAGGCTTTTCTAACAGTCCAGTTGCAAACATGGCCTCCTCCAGCACATCGTCTGTTAACTTGGTTTTAATCAATCTTGCCTTTGAGTGCTCACTCTTCCTTACCTGTGAATGGAATAAGCTCTGGCTCTCTGTTTTTGTGAGCCTCTTCATATCTGTGTCTATTATTACATATGGGTGTGGGTTT
This sequence comes from Megalonaias nervosa, assembly GCA_016617855.1. Classification (NCBI taxonomy): domain Eukaryota; kingdom Metazoa; phylum Mollusca; class Bivalvia; order Unionida; family Unionidae; genus Megalonaias; species Megalonaias nervosa. Next base: position 54,846 of record JAECUM010002832.1, read on the forward strand.
TGGAGAAGGCTGACCATTTCATATACAAATTCATCTTGGTTTTGTAATTCCTGGACCACTGCTCAATTTTTTGGATAGCATTGAACATACTGTTCCGTTTAACTCTGCTTCGAACAGGTAAACTTACCAATTGAGCAATAAAATGGCACAGAATCCATTACAATATGTTTACTTTAAATATGTTCAATAACTGATGCATTCTCCAGTGTAAATTTGACATCTAAGGCACTGCGGAAGGCCCTTCCCCTTTGTATTCATAAAATCTGAAACTTCAGTTTGTTTGGCAGCCATGCTAAAACAGGATTAAAAGAAAAATTGAAAGGATTTGGTAATAATGGATAATTTGCATTCCTCTTACACCACTGTACCAGTCAGTAAGACTCTTAAGAGCTACAAGACAATGGTGAGAGAAATTAAAGAAATGTTTGTTGAAAATCTAACAGTTTTGATCCATTCAGGAGGGTAGTTTCCCCTATACAGTTTCATTTTCTCATGATGAATGACCTTTTGTTTGCCATGAGGATCAAACTGGATCAGGTAATATTGGTCACTTATCTTCTTGACCAAATATGGTCCATCATGTCGTGTCTATAACTTCGGACAAACTGCTTCACTTCTTGTGTGGAGATACCAAGCCAAATCACCAGGCTCTGCACCTTCTCCTTCAACAATTCTACATAGACTCCATAGGAAGATACAGTTTCGTTGAAATGGTTTGTGCAGCTCCCAAATACAACTTCTGCAGGTAACCTTACTTCATGGCCCAACATCAGCAATTTAGTAGTCATCCCAGTACTCTCTTGTGGTAATGCTCTATATGTGCCAGCAAGGCAATCTAGGTTTAAATCCCATTCACTTTGCTGTTTGGATAGATATGCCCTTATCATCTGGACTAGCGTCCTGTTAAATCGCTCCACTTGACCATTGCCATGGGTTATTTCTTGGTGTTGTCTTGGTCTTTCTTATCTTAAGAAGTTCACAAAGTTCTGCAAAGATCCTACTTTCATAATGTGGACCCTGGTCACTGTGCAGATCAGCAGGACAGCCATAATGACTTATAACTTCATTCAGAATAACTCTGGCTGTAGTCTCAGCTGTTTGATCAGGTGCAGGAAATACCTCCACCCATTTGGTAACATGGTCTGTGACAACTAATCTGAATCTGTTTCCTCTTGGTGTTCTAGGAAATGGTCCAAGAATGTCTGACAACAACCTATCCATAGGTGCACCTACCATCATTGACCCTAATGGTGCTCTTGGACTGGTGGTTGGAGGTTTATTTGCTCCACAAACCTCGCATTGTAAAACCCAGTTATCTACATCTTCTCTCACTCCATGCCAAGAGTACCTCTGTAAATTCTTTCTTTAGTTTTCATTCTCTCAAAATGCCCAGAGAACAACCCATTATGCATCTTGTACATCACTTCTCTCTGCAAAGAACTAGGAGTGAATAATTGAAGATGTGAACCTGAGCCATCTCTTTTATTAAACTTTCTAAAAACGGTCTTTCCACTGAGTACATAATGTCGAATAGCTGGACTTGATGTGGCAAGCTCTTGTGCACATGGTCATTTGTCCTCTTGAAGCCATGTTAAAACTGGACCAATGTCAGAATCTTCTTGCTGTAATTGCTTCGTATCAAATGCAGTATAGCTTTATGACCATGGAATGTAGGATCTGATACAGCTGGTATCACTGCGAGTGGCTACTCTACCACATCCATGTATGCTCTGCATGAAGTTGCACCTAAAACAACAAATGATACTCTTGATAATTTCTTGTATCTTCTCAACAACTTGTTTGAAGGACTGTCTGCTTAGCTTGAACCCCTTCTTCAGATGCAGCGGACATACTAGACAACTTTATAACTCTGAAGAAGGTCAGAATGTCCTGCAGTTTTGATCTCAACTTATTAATCTCTTGCCTTGATTCCTAGGAATTACCGCTTGACTTTTGTTGCACCTGACTGACTTGTATCCCTGGTATTATCTGACCAGCCTGTAACCCTGGTCTCACCTGACCAGCTTTTAAGCTCAGCTGTACCTGGCTGACCTTTAATCCTGGTTTCATCTGACCAGTTCTTATACCCCACCTTACCTAACTGACTTCTAACTCTGGTCTCAACTGACCAGTCCTATCTCCCAGCCTGTCTTGGCTGACCTTTAACTCTGGTCTCACCTGACTAGTCTTTATTCCCAGCCTAACCTGACTGACCTTTAACCTTGGTCTCACCTGACTAGTCCTTATTCCCAGCCTAACTTGGCTGCCTTTTAACTCTGGTCTCACCTGACCAGTATTCCTATATCACTCTTCATCTGATACTTAGATAATTTTTGTGATATGATTCCTGTCTTACCCTGACATGGAGAACAGTGAAGATTCACCAAGCTGAGAACTGCCATGATCAGTACTAGAACTTGTTCGAAGAGTTAAAAAATACATTGCATGTTGATATATACTTTATCCACAACTCTGTTCCATATTTGATCATTAAACTCATTTATTTTAACTCTACAGGTGTTTGATGCAGACGATTGTGGGCCACTCTGCATATCTTTTGCCCTCTTCTGACATTTCTTACATGGCACACATTTCAGGTATTCTTCTGTGTCTACATCAGAACAATTGTAGTCCCTTGGATTGCAATAGTGGGATAAGCCATCTGCATTCCCATTTCTGTAACCTGGCCTATACTCTACTGTAAATTCATACCCAGAAATATTTCTAGCCATCTATCTATTCGACCCTTTGGATCTTTCAGACGAAGCAACCATTTTAGAGCTTGGTGATCACTTCTTACTGTGGAGTTTCTTCCCATCAGGTAATGTTTGAAATATTCAATAAAGTACGGAATGGCCAGCAACTCCTTATCTGTAACACAGTAGTTTAGTTCAGCCTTGTTCATTGACCGATATACATAAGCAATGACCATTCCTTGGGCATTCTGAATCTGGGACAGGACTGCGTCTCTTCCAGCATCACATGCATCTGTGTCAAGGATGAGAGTTCCTTCATCTCTTGGAAAAGCCATGACTTCCATACCTGATAAAGCCCCTTTCAGCTGATTGAAACTTGCTTGGCACTCTTTTGTCCATGAGCTGTCCCTCTTGGTTAAATCAAACAATGGCTTGGTTATCTTTGAAAAGTCTCAAATAAAGTGTCTGTAGTAGGGACAGGTACCCAAGAACTGATGTGGTTCAGTCACATTTTCTGGATCCTTCCATTGTAGTATTTTGCAACATTATTTGGACCAGGGCTAACTCCATTCTTTGAGACTCGGTGTCCCAGGGAGCCAACTTCATCCTTTAAAAGTTCACACTTGTTAGGTCTCAGCTTCAAATTAGCAATCGGTATACGTTGTAACAGTTTTGAGTCTTTGCCTGTGTTTGCAGAAAGTAGTTCCATACACTATGATGTCATCTATATAGATGATGTAGGAAAAATAATGCAATCATTTCAATGCAAGCTCTACCACTCATTGCAAAGTTGTGGGACTGTTGGTCAAACCCTGTGGCATTATTGTAAACTCAAATAAACCATGCTTAATCACAACGCAGTCTTAGAGATGTATTCATACTTGAAAGTATCCTGATGTAAGATCTAATGTACTGTTTTGGAATGTGTCTTCATCCATAGCTGGCACTTGAAAATATCCTGATGTAAGATCTAATGTACTGAAAAATCTTGCACCTGCAACTACATCAAGGCATTCACTGAATCTTGGTTATAGGATAAACATCAACTTTTGTCACAGTATTCAATTTGCTGGAATCTACACATTGAAGGACACTACCATTTTTCTTTCTGACCAACACAATTGGAGATGCCCATGGAGAGTTGAATTCTCTAAGTACAACTTGTGCTTTCTATTTTCTATAACTTCTTTCTCTTCATTAGCAAATGCCATTGGTATTCTTCTGAAAAGCTGCTTTATGGGTTTTGCATTTCCTATGCCAATCATGTGTTCTGCAAGATTAGTAAGTCCTAAATCATTCTCATCTTGAGAGAAAGCATCATAGAAATCAGTGAGCAGTTTTGCTAATTCTTTTTGTTGCAGAAACTTCTTCCCATCTGATGATTTTCTAAAAAGTGCTTTCAAATGTTCAGGTATACCTTTTTCTAGGTTTTCCTTCTGTGTACTTTTTTGAGCTTTCTTTGCTTTCTTGGTTAGAGCTTTCCCTTCTTTATGAGTATTTTTTATATAATCTGGAAGGTTGTTTGAAGTGGTGTCTGTTACAACGTTTCTCTCCATTAGTTTGATACGTCTGGTAGCAATATCATTCCATTTCCCATTTTTATCTTCCTCCAGAGTTAATACCTTTATGACTGATCCAGGTGTAACTTTCTCAGCAGTGCCTATCACAGCTCCTTGTTTCAGTGAGACTGATGATAGGTAAGGATTCATGACCTTCACCTTTATTGTTGTTGTAGCATTAAGATTAGCAAGGCTGGAAGCCATCACAGGGAGATAACTTTCTTTAAAATGCAGTGTTGGTTCAATCAAAACTTCACATTCACCTTCCTGATCATCAGTATTAAGGCGATCAACAAACACATCTGCAATCTGTCCACTCAAACCAGGTATGATGTAATTATCAGCTAAACAAACTCTTCCGATTTGATTGTTAACAGTCTGTTGACACTTTATCTTTTTGCCATCAACAATGATTTTATTCTTACTCAAAATAATGTTTGCTAGCTTCCCATGAGATCCTTTCGATGCATCAGTACCTATCAAAACTTCATCTTCGATTTCAGCAACAATGACTTTTTTATCCATCTTGACAGTGTCTAGTTCTAAGGTGACTTTACATTTCCCATAATCCAGAAGTTGTTATCCTCCTGCATGCACAAGACATCCTTTGCTCCTTAATTCTGGTCTTTCAGACTCCTTTATTTTCTTGCATGGAAGTTCAGCTAGAACAGTTTTCTCATCGCCAGTATATTCAACTACAAATGTAACTGGGACTCCCTGTACAAAACCCTTAACAAATTTGCCCTCTGATTTTGGTATACCTCTATGATCAGGTATATTAATGATAGTTTGTTCATTGAGGACATTCTCGTTTAAAACCTGGACTGTCTCTTGGCCGATAGAGTCAGTCCGCATTAGCTTAAACATTTTCCTGTGCTGGATGCCCTTAATTCAGAGCTGTTGTCTGAAGTTTTCTCTGTTACGGGCTTTCTGGCATATCAGTTCTGGTTTCTTGAACATTCACGATTGAAATGATGAGGATCACCACAAATAAAACAGGCCTTCTTGCATGACTGGTAACTCGGCCTTTCATCATGTGACCCATCTTGGTAAACTTGTTTACTTTTGTGGCCATTATCAAACCTGCTGTAAGTTGGTTTCTATAAGCCTGGATGAGAACTCTGTATTAAATTAGTGGTCTGTTTCTTTATCTCTTTTTGTATAACCTCTCTCAGCTTATCCAAATCAACTGAATCTGTCTTTGAATCTTTCTTCTCACTATTGCCTTTGTCAACCCTTGTAAATTCTTGCACTTATTTATTAAGGACTTTATTAATGTTCTTCTCTAGTGCTGCCCTTGCAACTCTATTCTTTGCAGACTGGTTTTCATCTTCAGTCCCCAGACTACCATGTTCATCAGTGTCTGAACACCTGTGTTTTTGGACTGTTCGTGTTTCACTCTTCTTTTTCTATTCCTACATGTTTCTTGGAACTTTGCTACTTGAAAGATGGCATCATCTATGTCTTTCGGTTCTTTAAAATACTCAGCGTAAAAGTGAGCTTTATCATCTATCTACCCATCAAGGAACATTTGCAGTAGATATCTTCTTCTCTGGTCTCTTGATCATGCTTGGCATATGCCTTGTCATGTAACCCATTTAATTCAGCTGCATACTCTTCAACAGTCTCAACATATTTCTGGTCTCTGTGACTAAACTGAGTGCCATGTGTTTTTTCAGGTTCAATAACCCTAAATCGACTGGCTAATTCTTTGCATAATGCTTCATAATTTGCATGTACTTTGTGAGACAATTGTCCATACACACATTCACCTTCAAGACCTTGTAAGCATTTGGTAGAGAAATTGTCTATTACATACAGATATGCTTTTGTAAAGGTTTTGTCTTGTTAGGTCCAGTTCTGGCAGCATTATCAAAGTTTTTACATCAATAGTACATCCCTCAACAGAATATATTCTTCATAATCAGCATATCGCAGGAACCAGTGAACATATTTTTTTTTATGCAATTGGGTGTATTTCATCTCATAGCACTAGATGTGCTTTTGATGGCTTTTTCTCGTCAACTACTTTTTGGACAGAATTATGGCCATAAAAAGTTAGTTTCATATCTTCACAAGATATGTAAATTGGCATATCTCAAGAACCAGTCAACATATGCTGATGCAGTTAGGTAAGAACATTGTCTCACAGAGTTGCATGTTGCCATTTATGGGTTTAGTTATATTCCCTGATTGCACTCCTTTCTAACTTTGGTGTCCAGAAGATAACTTTGTAACACATTTGTACTTGAACCAGATTTGGCATTTACAGTGTTGTATAAAACTGATGAGACCTTGATTTATTTCATTTTCAGCTTCCAGAACTAAGTAACATGGTGGCAGCAAATTCCAACTTTTCAATGAGCAATTGGTTCTGACCCCACTCCCAGATATAAATGTCTAATTAAAAAAAATGGGGAGGGAATGGTCAGAGGAAGTAATATTATGATAAACCTCACAAAATTAAATAAGCTGATTTTCATCTTCCAAGAAGTAAGAGAAAGTTAGACTATGGCAACAGAATGTTTAGTCAATTTCCACAATGACTTTTTAAAACCGAAATTACCAAGTCAATAATTTACAAATGGTTACCTCGATACTGTTTATGATGTTGCTAATAGCAACAGTTCGGAATATCATGCACTCTTTGAACGTTACCGAGGTATACCGCATGATACGGAAGTCAACTTTGTTCGAATCAAGACAAGATTGAAAAGGAGGAGATCACAGATTAAACGCAATGACATGTAAAATCTCTAAAATGGGTGATATAACCAGCTTGACAAGGTATAGTGCAGACTGATATGGTGAAGTAAAAAGAGATACTCGTGAAATTATAATGCATGCCAAAATATGTTTGGTATACTCCCTAATTTCGATAAATGTACACTGTAAATAAAAACGGAACATTAACTTTGAAAAGGGTGAAAAGTTCTTTGTTTGTGGACAACTCTTAGTCCGTCTTAGGATATATAGCTGGTTAGAACTTTGGAAATGCCCCTCCAAAAGTTATGATTACCCTAAGGGGTTATTGCTTGCTTTGTAATGAGACATGAATTTTGTGTAGGTTCTTTTAAGGTATACTACTTGGGGGTCTTGGGTTAAAAATTCAGTACTCTTCTTTCTTAGACAGTTTTCTGTTGGTCGAGTTTCCCTCCTTTTTTCCCCCAAGTTGGATTGGAAGAGTGAACTCTGCACTAAGGTCAGTTGGGCTTTTAACAACTGTTTTATGGCTGTCCTTAACCATTCTTTTCTGTGCATGCGTGAATGTTGTCTCTCTTTCCTCTCACTTTCTCTTTTTCTGAGTGTCCTTTATGGATCCTTTTGTTCTTTTTTCACTTGTTTTTTTAAAGATTTTTTAAATATTTTTTTTGTTTGTGTCATCTCCATGGATAATCACTACATTCATAGTAGGTGTCATCTAGCTCTTTGTCAAAATTCATTATGTAGTAGGTTTTACTATGAATGTCTGTTTCTCCTGCTTCTTCCTTCCTTCTTCTCTTCTCTAGTCCATCTTTGTTCTTTCCTGTTTCTGTGTCTGGTGATTTTACAGAACTGCACAAAATGGCTCCCACCACTCTACCTGCCCCTTTTGATGGCCCAGTGCATGACAACTACTACATGTCAGATGTGAAGTTAACAGTAAGAACAGTTACAGCTGAATTACGTATACAGTATTGCATACTTGTATGGGTTCCTGGTTTGAATTTTGGAGAAATAAATTAAGATCACAATGCATTCATGGCATTAATTAACATAATTCTTCATAGCAGTGGTTGTGATGGAATTAATTGTGCATGTTTTAGATTGATATTCCTTTCTGACAATGGAATACATTGAATTTTATTAAAGAGAGAGATTAAAACGGTACTAGTGCAGTAGTTGGGTGGGGGACAAACTGACTAGATTACTTGATTTGAAGCTGGAACAGTTATCGCAATGCCTTCCACCAATCCTTGCAACCCCCCAGTACCAACCAACAAAAAGCCTACATTTTTTTTATTATGGCCCACCATGACTCCCAGTGCTATAACAAAACCTAGTTATGTTCCACAAATATTTTTTGGGGTGGGGTAGCTCATCTTAAGCCATAGTGGCCATCCAAATCCCCTTGCCTGTTGAGGATGCTGCACTATTTTAAGAATAGAAGATAAATTTCCATCTCCTTGATGTAGGATTTACTGGTAACCAGGGTTTTGCAATGCAGGCCTGATATTCACTCAGTTTACAATGAAATGAAACTGAATAATGGTTCACTAAAATAAGATGATTTAGTAACTGTGGTGAAAATGTTTGTTTTAAAAAATGTGTCTGGCTAGTGAATAGAAGGACAGATCTGTAAGGGGGAAGGCTTTACTCTAGTGATTGGCCTTTCCCTCTTTCTTTCCAATCATTTGTTTTCTTGTTGACACTTTGGACCGAGAAAGATGCAAAGAAAACTTAGTCCTGGAAGTAGAAATAATAATCTACTATATGCACACGCTTGACTTAACTGCTGAAGCTGTGGTCTCAAAAAGATGCAGACATAAATTTGACCTGATGGTAGAAATAATATGCCTTGGTCTCAGATAGATGCAAACATAAATTTGAACTGATGGTAGAAATAATAAACTGTGGTTTCAAAAAGATAGAAACATAAATTTGTCCTGATGGTAGAAATAATAAACCGTGGTCTCAAAAAGATAGAAACATAAATTTGACCTAATGGTAGAAATAATAAACTGTGGTCTCGGAAAGATGCAAACATAAATTTGTCCTGATGGTAGAAATAATAAACTGTGGTCTCGGAAAGATGCAAACATAAATTTGACCTAATGGTAGAAATGATAAACTGTGGTCTCGGAAAGATAGAAACATAAATTTGTCCTGATGGTAGAAATAATAAACCATGGTCTCAAAAAGATAGAAACATAAATTTGACCTAATGGTAGAAATAATAAACTGTGGTCTCGGAAAGATGCAAACATAAATTTGTCCTGATGGTAGAAATAATATGCTAATACATGCACATGTAGAATGTTCATATCTATTGATTGCATGAGTTGGATATTTATTGACCTGTGCATGTAAAGAATGTATACTGCCAATATTTGTATAGGATCTATTGCTTGGAATATTTATTATTTCAAAATTATTTTGTATTTGCTAAACATGCAGTTGACATAAAGATAAATTATAATTTGCTATCGGGTTACTAATCAGTGACTTCACAGTCTTTCCATGCACAATTATTTTTACCATGTGCTTATATACATTTTCAAGAGTTTTGACAGTTTTACCTTTTATATTTTAGCACTGTTTACATTTATTTGGAAGGGTTTATTTTCCATAAGTTCATGTGCAATTCTCAATTTGTATAGTTTGAAAAACATTGGAGGTACATATGTGACAACAGGCATTTGGTGGTGAGTTGCTTGGTTTTTACACCTCCATCACAGCACTTGTAGTAAGCATGGAGGAGCATAGTTGCACCATCAAATATAGCGGAGGAACAAAAATCATTTGAGCTGTACTGTTCTTCCAGCTTTCATATCAGCTTGATTTTTTTGCTGCAAAGCAGAATGCAGCTGTATTCACTGTTCCTTCTGTTTTCAGATTCTGAACAGGATTATAAACTGCAGCGCCTTGTCAAGGTCCTGAATGAAAACTACCAAACTAGGGACAGGGTAGCTGATTCAGAACAGGGTGCAAACTCTAAGCAAAGGGAGAGAACTGACAACAGTCCTAAGAGTCATAATGTTGATGAGGACAAGAATACAGAAATACTATATCACCGTTCTCAAGAGCATAACTTTGGCCAAAATCCTTCATCTACAGCTAGTCAACGGAATGAATCTCCTTCCACTGTAGTTGCCACAATGCCTGCATCTGAGCTTGGAGAAAATGTTGCCACTGAAAGTCACAAGACAGATCCATTAAGGGAAATGTTAAAGTTGTTGCAACAAAATCCCATTAAAGCAAAACAAGATGTAAGCAGATATGCATATTTGACAATTTTGGACTTTGCCGGGCAGTATGCATTTTACACAACACACCAGATGTTCCTGACAAGACGTGCGATTTACCTCTTGGTTTCAGATGCCAGTAGAGAGGTCAGTGATATTGTAGAAGACAAGTGTTACTTTGACAGTCAGGGCACAATGATGTGCAGAGTTCATGGTGAGTTCTGGGCTCTTTCTATCTAATGAATATGGCAACAAGAACATATACATTACATTTAATATGTTTAAAGTCACTGTTGGTTTTAATTATATCTTGTCAATAAGAACATGTATGTCACACTTTAAGTCAGTATTGTTTTTAAGAATATCTTGTCAATAAGAACATGTATATCACACTTTAAGTCAGTATTGTGTTTAAAAATATCTTGTGAATAAGAATATACACATCACACTTAGAGTCATATTGGTTTTAAAACTATCTTGTCAATAAGAGCATTCAAAATACACTTAGAGTCTTATTGGTTTTAAATATATCTTGTCAGTAAGAATATACACATTACACTTAAAGTGATATTGGTTTTAAAACTATATTGTCAATAAGAACATATACATTACATTTCACATGTTTAAATTCACAATTGGTTTTAAATATATCTTGTCAATAAGAACATGTATATCACACTTTAAGTCAGTATTGATTTTAAGAATATCTTGTCAATAAGGATATGTAGTGTCAGTGATGTATTTCCTTTTGGCTTTTGCAGACCTAGTTGAGGTTTGGATGAATTCCATACATTCCTGTGCACCACCTGACAAGGAAAACTTGAATTCTGCAAGTTCTAATACATCTTACACATTCATCCCACCACCTGTGATTTTAGTGGGAACACACATTGATCAGATTCCACAGGTATTTAAATTTGTCTGTAACACCTGAAAGTTTTAAGATTTCACAAAGTGTTACCTTATTCTGTTGATAGAAGTACTGTTTTGGAGTGCATTAAGCTGTAAGGCAAAGCAAAATATGAGTGTTTCCTATTGCACTTGTTTTAAATTTAACAAATCAGTTTTGGGCATTTCTTCTTCTTCTTCTTCTTCTTCTTCTTATTATTATTATTATTTAACCAGCGGGGGGGAGGGGAGAAATGCTAGGCTCGGCAGTAAGAAACAGGGATGGTTGGCCACCCGGATACACACATATTTTGCATAATTATATGAGATGCATGAACAGGACAGTTGTTTTATTGCATTAGCTAATGATAGTCACAAGGTGTAATTGTATGAGAGACAGGAACAAGATAATTGTTTCATTGCCATGGCTATTGTCACAAGGTGTAATTGTATGAGACATGAAGGGGACAGTTGTTTTTTGTGTTTTTGTTTTGTTTTGGCATGGCGTTTGCTTTTCACAAGCTGTAATTGTATGGGAGTCAGAAACAGGACAGTTGTTTTACTGCCTTGGCTGTTGATTGTCACAAGCTGTAATTGTATGAGACATGAACAGGACACTTCTTATGTTGCCTTGGGTGCTGATTGTCACAATCTATAACTGTATGAGGCATGATCAGGACAGTTGTTTGTTATTGCCTTGGCTACTGATTGTCACAATCTTTAATTGTATGAGAGGCAGGAACAGGACACTTGTTACATTGTCATGGTTATTAATTATCACAAGTCTTTAAAATCTGCAGCTATAATTACAGGAAGCTGACAAATATTCATGATTGATTAATCCAAATCCATGCAAGTTTTTCAGATTATCAAGTAGAAGAATAAATAATGATTATTTTGTAATAAAACCACATCAGAATGACAAAAGTATTAAAGCAAGCACTCCTGTATTGTTATTTTGAAGGATAAAGTTGAATAACATATTTGAAATAATACTGCAAATACTTTAATAAATCCCTTTGACAGCTCTTGAATAACAGCATGTGAATGCCAATGCAGACTTCCATGCCTTTTCAGCTCAACTGGTTATAACCAAAAAAAGCTTATGGGATGGTGTGCCGTCATTTTATTGTTCATTAGCACAAATTTGTTCTCACAACTTCTTCAAAACTACATGGAGCATTGCTAGTTGGATCTTAGTGGAAATGTTGGTATTCTGACATTCAGTATGGGCGCTCTAGTAGCCATCTTGAAACATTTATCAGCAATTCTCTTCTGATTGCTCCTATCGACATGGGGTTTTCACTCAGAGACTATTAATTTCCTCAGAAACACCATCTCCAAGCAATAAAATTTATATTGGGATTATGAGATTACAACCTACATTCAATTTGGCTTGTGCAAGGAATGTTATTACGTCAGGTAGTTATATCCACATCGATTTCTAGCACCTTTAATTTCAGCAGTTGCCACATAATGTGAGTACTGTTGCAAAGCTCATTGTGAGCAGACTCAGAGTCTAACAGTGCTCTAACCAACTTGCTATCAGTGCTACTAACCTGGTCATCATACTGATCGTCTTGATCAGAGAAGAATTCCATACCATGTTTAATATTGCCAACATTGTCAGTCTCAGTAATAGGTTGGGTGCCAATATTTTATTCGTTCTCTAATGGAATAAAAACAGAATCTGGTTGCATATAGGTCACACCTAAAAAGATGCAGAGCTTTCAAACATTGTCATGCAACAATTTATTCGAGTCAGCAATATTTTTGAGCATTTCTAGTTGCACCAGAAGTTTTCAGCTGTCATTGCCTTTTGCTTTACTTCTTGACGAAAAAAATTGCAGATGTTAATCTTTGTTTCAGTTCTGGCCATTGTGCACTTTCACTGAGTTCAAAAACTTGAGAATTCGAGATCACTGTGGTCAAAGAATGAAATAACATCATCCATTCTCTCTTTTTTCTTAGAGGTACCATTTTACAGATAGATCAGGGCCCAAAGGCTCAGCAGATGAACTTTATTCACATTTGTATATATATATATATATATATATATATATATATATATATATATATATATATATATATATATATATTAGATGATGTTGTTTTCATCGTATTTTATGGCCCATTTTGAATTCTTTGTCCATCTTTAAACATCTATCTTCAGTCCGATAGGTGTGTGTCCTAATATGGGAAAATAATCTTCCCAGTTCCAAGCATTTGATACAGTAGATGAGCAGGAGTCACTGAAATATTAGCCAAAAGCTGGAGGATTAAAGTTCCCACCCTAGTTTTACCTTACCCCTCTGTTTTGATGTAGTCTGGAAAGATTTTTTTTTTTCTTTTCAAAAGAGAATGAGGCATCATTTTCAGAGGCTCTTATATGTTTGGGTGATGTGATGTGGCAAAATATTTTTTTTGTCCTATGATCAATAAATAGGTAGTCTGCATTTTGATACGAATTGACCACAAAAGTATATGCTGCCCTTAAATATTTATATCAAAATATAAAAATACTTACTGAAGTTTGTCTGTTGAAATCATCTTATGTTTGGTCTCTCTCTCTCTCTCTCTCTCTCTCTCTCCTTGTTATCTTGTCTCCACAAGTAATAAAGAGATCAAAGGTGATCTGTAATCACTTGTGAGTCATTGATTTAAAATCTGCAAACCTTTGATGGAGGTAAACTACACAATGAACGCCCTGTTTATGATTCTAAACTCTCATTTTTTCTCCATATACTGTTTTTAAAACACACCTTGCATGAAACAGAAAATGCAAAATTGTGACCTTTGCAACCTGCCAGCACACAGATTTACCTGAATTTCCAAACATTGCTAAACTTGTAATAATATTTCTTAGCCTGTTTTGTTAACATTGGGAGAAAGTGCAGATTTCATCATTTTGACATTAATTGACCAAAATAAGATAGGAGCTGCTCTAAAATATTCCTCTTAAAAAATCCAAATTTTTAAGTGTTTCTGAAGAAATCATCTGTTGATTTCTTACATCCACAAAAGGACGGCCAATTTTTAAACAACGACTCGAAAGTAATCTGGTTCTTGTAAAACTTTATTGTAAGACTTTAGGTTAGAAAATCTAAAAGTCTGTTTTGTATTGATTTTGAATTGGTACTCGTAGAATGGTTCTAATGATGATGATGCTATCAGTATAGCTGTTGACCTGGCCATTGGAAAAGTTAAGCTTTCGATGATGACCAGGATGAATCAGATTGGTTAGATTACTAATATTGAAATCATGGACAGAAGCTCAGTTGAAATCATGGAATGACAGATGCTCAGTTGAAATCATGGAATGACAGAAGCTCAGTTGAAATCATGGAATGACAGAAGCACAGTTGAAATCATGGAATGACAGAAGCTCAGTTGAAATCATGGAATGACAGAAGCTCAGTTGAAATCATGGAATGACAGAAGCTCAGTTTTATTGACTAATCTTGATGTAACATTCAACGTGTTTAGTCTTCATTCTATGTATGTGTGCCTTGTAAAACTAACTTGATTTTTTGGACAGCAGTTATTTCATCATTTCCTGAATATTACAGTAGTTTACAAAACAAGTTCAAGTGACTTTCATACTGTATTACAGATGAGATTGGAGATGTATGTTGCAATTATATTAAATAAACAATAAAATTTAATTACCTTGTTCCTTCAAATTAAAGTTTCCATAACAAATGAAACTACTATGGACATACCTACATTAATACTGTTGTTTTAAGTGCTGTGTCTGTATATTTTATATTATTAAGTGGCAATAATTAAGTCTAGGTAAAAACAAATGTCTCTCTTCCATAATAATTTTTAACCAGAAGAACTGCCCTAGTATGCTGGAAATGCAGGATTGTGCGTCTTTTTAAAAGTAATTTGGGGGTGGAGTATCCCCTCCAGCAGCTACTTCAGCCTGTGCCAAAGTTTGGCCTCTTCAGATTGGCATGGGATCTCTTGAAATTTTTTTTAATGAAAACCCTGGTCATTGTGACTGCTCAGCATGCATAATTTCACTGGTTGTTGCATTTGTGGAACAGTTCAGACTGTTCTGGCTGTTTTCTTTAATGTGTTTATAGTTGTTGTTGTTGTGGGGGATTAACGCCATTTTTCAGTACACGATAGGCTATACATGGCGGCCAGTATTAATGGTGGAGGAAGAAACCGGGAAATCCGCGGAAAGAACCACCGACCCACGAGAATCTACTGGCAAGCTTTCTCACATATCCACATTCACTGAATCTTAGACTCGAACCCATGCAGACCGAGGTGAGACGGCAATGATCCGTAACGGAGGGCGCTTTAGACCACTCGGCCACTCGGGGTCCCATAATGTGTTTATAGAAAACATGGAAATGCTTGTTTTGATTTTAATCCAATTGTTTAGTTTTGAACTTGTGACTTTCAAAAACTGGCAGATTTCAACTATGAACCAGTTTGTGCAATAGATTGCCTTTAAAATAATATTTTGTGCTATCGCCAATTGAATAGCATGTGATTAAGAAACTGCTGTTGGGTGTTGAATGGATGATTATCCTTTCTGTTTTACATCAATGATTTATGATATCAAAAAGTACTATTCACCACTAACATTCGCTCTACTGGTCATGAGCTTAGCTTGAAGCTAAATCAGGACTTGGTTAAAGATAACAACTGATGTTGGCACAAAGGTATGAAGATAAATGCAGCCAAGGAAGAGTTATGATTCTAGTCAAACCAAAGCAAAAGCTGAGAAAGAAAACTTCCAAGTAATACTAACTTAAATAGATATAGGGCAGATTAAAAACGAGAAACTTCCTGACATTATCTCAATATCTAGAGTTGGAGTTCACTTCTTTATCTCATGAACATAATCAAATCTTGTCCTTAAAGAACTGAAGATATTTCACAATTCCTATATGGTGCCAGATGTCGAGTATCGCTGTTCTATCTGGGATAACAGTGATATAGAAATTCAATACATATTACTGACATTTTGTGGGTTTCATGCTGTACATGTCAACCACTAAGTTTTATGGAAGATAAAAACATTGAAACCCCAGGAAGAAGCACTGACCCACGGGAAGCGCTGGTATGTTTATCACATGCCCATGTTGCCCGTACTGAGACTTAAACCCATGCAGACAGTGATCTGTAAAGGCAAATGCCTCAAACTACGAGGCTACCCTGAGCCCCAATATGGTTGGTTTTATTTTGACCGAGAACTCAACTTCAGAAGACCTTACCTGTCACAAATATACTTCAAAGACTTTACCTGCTTGCATATCTTTCACGTATATAGTTCTCAAGACTTTAACTGTCTGCAAATCTCTCATCGATATTTCAGTTTGTGGAAAATGTACAGCTTACATGATTTATG
Organism: Megalonaias nervosa; assembly: GCA_016617855.1. Classification (NCBI taxonomy): domain Eukaryota; kingdom Metazoa; phylum Mollusca; class Bivalvia; order Unionida; family Unionidae; genus Megalonaias; species Megalonaias nervosa. The sequence goes on from JAECUM010002832.1 coordinate 71,305, forward strand.
ATTTCTTCACACATCAGAGTGGTGGTGGAGTGAGTGGAAAGGATTAAAACAAAAACATTCCATAACCCTGCACATTCTAATAAGTTGACATGTCTTCTTGTGGAAAATAGCTCTGCATGCCATCCTGTGGTAGCACATCAACACAAGTAGGTTATTTAGTGATGAGGCAGTTGGAGTAAATGGAATAGGAAACACGGTAGCACATCAGTACATGTAGGCTATATAGTGATTAGACAGTTGGAGTAAATGGCCTTGCCTAAGGACACACCATGGTAGCAATCAGTACATGTAGGTTATATAGTGATGAGACAGTTGGAGTAAATGGCCTTGCCTAAGGACACAACATGGTAGCACATCAACACAAGTAGGTTATTTAGTGATGAGACAGTTGGAGTAAATGGCCTTGCCTAATGACACACCATGATAGCACATCAACACAAGTAGCTTATTTAGTTATGAGTCAGTTGGAGTAAATGGCCTTGCCTAAGGACACACCATGGTAGCACATCAACACAAGTGGGTTATATAGTGATGAGACAGTTGGAGTAAATGGCCTTGCATAAGGACACATCATGGTAGCACATCGACACAAGTAGGTTATTTAGTGATGAGACAGTTGGAGTAAATGGCCTTGCCTAAGGACACATCATGGTAGCACATCAACACAAGTAGGTTATATAGTGATAAGGCAGGTGGAGTAAATGGCCTTGCATAAGGACACACCATAGAAGTTGACTATGACTGATCTTATCAACAGTGCTACCTCTGCTCATGCCCACTTTTATGGATGGATTACACAAGAAACATAGGATTTTCAAAATTTACAAGTTCATAAATCCTCTTGGAAAATTTTACAACAATAATAATACTAATAATAATCATAGCAACAAGAGCAACAGCAGCAATAAACATTAATGATAAAAAACATCCTTTGAGACATGTTTAAAGTGTTCATCATGGAGGATAATTACTATGCTTAATGCTGTAGGCTTGTTTTCTTGTGAGAAATAAGGACTATCTTGAATGAATCCAAACCTTGGTATGTTTCTGTGTGTAGTGATTGAAACTAATACCCAGATGATTTTTGTCTCTTCTGTGTTGTCACTGGATGTAGAATTAATGTGATAAAACTGATATTAATGTCATTTTGAATGAATAAAGACCAGTCTCAGTATTAAACCTACTTTTAAATAAAATCAGGGTAGGAACTATCATTGTCCATTTATTCCATTTTTATGGCTTTACTTGCTTACTTAGACTTAGTTCCTCCTGCGCCGTTCTGCGCATTGGGCAGCGAGTGCTCTCTATCGAGGTCGATCTGTCGCAATGGTTTCAGCGTCATCCAATGATATGCCCAGCGCTCTCAGATCTTCGATGAAGGTGTATCGCCATGTAGTTTGGGGGCGGCCTTGTTTCCATCTTCCCCGTGGCATCCATGAGATGGCGTTTCTTGGATGCCGTGAGATTGGTTGCCGGAGTACATGGCCAGCAAAACGTAGCTGGCGCTCTGTCACAATGTCGTTGAGAGGGCGGGTGCCTGTTCGCTGGTGGATCTCTTCATTTGTGATGCGATTCTTGTACGAGACTTGCAGGATTTGACGCAACCATTGCTGTTGGGCGATGTTAAGCCTTCTAGCGATCCGGGCCCACGTCTTCCATGTTTCACTTGCATAGGTTGCAGTCAGGATGACGATGGTATTGAATAGCCGGATTCTCGTTACTACACTGATTTGCGCGTTGGCCCAGATTGGTCAAAGCTGTTGAAAGACTGCCCCTGCCTTCCCTATTCTGCAAGCGACATCGTGGTCGGCGTCGCCATCGTTGACTAGGGTGCAGCCTAGGTAGGTGAATTTCTCTACCTCCTCAAGTTGTTGCTGACCAATCTTCACAGCATCCCTTGCTGTGGTAAATCCAAACCTCATGATCTTTGTCTTATTCCCGCTTATCCTAAGTCCAACTTGGGCTGCTTTGCGTTCCAGGCTCATTGTCATTTCTTGCGCTTTTTTATTCGTGGCGCCAACGAGTGCAATGTCATCCGCGAAGTCAAGGTCAGTTAGCCGGTTTGGTTTCAGCCATGGAATTCCAAAATCATCTTGGTCCTTGGCCTTCTGCATAACGAAGTCAATCACCATGAGGAAGAGGAAAGGAGACAGGATACATCCCTGTCTCACCCCAGTTTCGATGGCAAAGAAGTCTGTGGTGCCGTCTTCCATCCTGACACAGCAGCTTGATTCGAGGTAGAGGTTTCTAAAGACCACAATGAATCGCTCTGGGATGCCGTACAACCTCGCTATGCTCCAAAGCGACTCCCGATGTATGCTGTCGAAGGCCTTGGTAAAATCGACAAAGTTGATAATGAGCTGCTGTTGGTATTCCAGGCTCTGCTCAATGATGTTTCTCAGGACAAATATTTGTTCATTGCACGATCGGCCGCAACGAAAGCCAACCTGTTCTTCTCGGAGCTTCACGTCCACAGCTTCCTTTAGTCACCGTAGCAGGACAATGCTAAACACTTTACGGCTTTAGAAGGTATAAATAATATTTATTTAAATGTATCTGACATCAAATTTGTCTGCAATGATCAGTGGACTATTCTTATTTTAGTTCAGTTGTTTTCAATCTTTGTTCTACACTGAGAATATCTGAAATTTTACATCTTTATGTAGCAACTTATTCTTGCATAGACAATTTTAGTTGCAAAACAAAATGTCTACAAAGGTAGTTAGCTTTTCATGTAATTGATTGACTTAAGTCAGGTACCTTTTCAATTACATTTTCTGATCTATGAATGAGAATGTAGGTAGCAAGGTTAACATATTTTATTTTATGGCATCCAGAGGTCATGCTGAGTAGCGCTGAACAGTACTGTGCTTGTCAGCAGTTGGCTTTTGTCATCTTGATAATTATCAGTGGAAATAATAATCAATAATTATCAAGTAACGAAACATCAATGACATACAGCTGTAACAGTAATGTGATTTCTACCTCTTTATATGTCATTAAAATTAGTTACTTTATTGGTTTGTTGATACACATCTCTGTGTGTTAAATTTAGAAACCAGCCATTATTAATGATATTTATATTAGCTAATTGGTTCAGTCTGATTAAAATCAGATCTCCATTGTCTTATGTAAAGATCTGAGAGCGATGGCTTAGGGGTTATATTCTGGTAACTTTTATTGTTACCATAATTGCTAATTTTATCAGACAATTAGATGAAGTCTTATATAATCTGTTAGCGAGACTGAGCAATATGGGTGACGAGCATCAGTGTGTGCTGAATGATTTGATTCACTTCCAAATTTCTGAAAGCTGCATTTCCATTGGCTAATTCAAATATCGCCAGAACATGACTCCTATGTGGTCACTGTCAAGTCTTCATGTTTGAAAGAAGATATCGGATTTTAAATCTAATTTAATCAGGTTCTGATTGGTTCATATCATCAAAACATTGGACTATTAACTGTACCTTTTAGCTCATATAAATTCTTATCAGAGATATGGTAAAATGGGTCAGATCAGCATGAACTTAAGTCTCAATTGGATTGCCGTGAAACTTTGAGATATTGTCACATGATATTGGATGTTAAGTCATTGTTATACTCTTGTGAGGTAAAGTTATCTTACACTGATTTGTATGGATTGCTTTGACGATAAAGATAATGTCATCATTTGTATTCATCTCCATTTTAGGGTGTGTGGTGGGATGCCAGAGAGGTTGGGTGTATTTTATATGAACAATAGCTCTTTTTATTTTCAGAAAAAGCTGAGTATGGTTGGCAATGTTGTACATCGTATTCGCAGGATTTTCGTTCCTGGTGGTAGCAACCCTGGTCCAGGAAAACTCACCCAGGCTGAAAGGGTAAGTTGGTCATGACTTTTATTTGTGCATCTTAGTCATATTCTGTGGACGTGTCTTGGGATTCTGTCTTTGTCCATACATAAGGACATGCATTTGTGCCCACTTAATATGCAAGAACAAGCTGAATGAATCCTGCCTTCTCATTGGCCAACTAAAAATAAGTTGTAAATAAATGCAGTACATCGCTTTCTTTTAACCAATGAGAGGAATGTATTCCATTTAGTGGGATTTTATTTGGATATTAAGTGGGCGCGATCATGGCCATGTTGAGTGGTAGCATGGAAAAATTGTCTGGCATTCCTTAAAGATATGATAGTAAGCCAAACTTTGCATAGGCATATGAAGTCGAATGCCTGAGCTAAACATCGGTACCAGATTTGCTACACTATGCGAAATGTACCTTGAAATATCAGCCTTGATTCTTAAATAGGTTGCACAAGAAAGGAGAGAAGTGTCCTCTCATGTGCTTTTTATATTATATGTATAACTTATAGTTAAATAGTAAGCAGCAATGAGGAGCTCCTGTGTTCTTTTTAGGATGGTACCATGGATTGCCTTTCTTTCCCCTGTGCTATTTTTGGCAGATAGATCCTGACATTTATTTTATATTTGTCAGTTGATAATTTAATGGCATTGATATAGTTTGTCGCTGGAAGATAAAGCTAAAATTTGAAGAGGAAATTTCTGCTGTTGCAGTAATATTATTCCTTTGTCAAAAGGGCAGAATGTAAGGGTACACCAAATACTGCTGACTGGCTGTAGCTTTCATTTTTAAAAGTCACATGTAAGAAAACAGATTCTGCCCTTGAAAACTTTCATCACACAAGGAATTTGAAGGCTGCATAAAAGGCAATGGAATACAAGCTTTAATGAAGTAAGGAATTTCCTATAGTGTCTCCTGTATTCACACTATATAATGATTGTCTTTATTATCAGTAGGATTTTACCTTGTGTACGTAATTAATAATGGAATCAACTTCCTCTCAAAATAGTACTATAGCTGGTATCTTTGATAAGGAGTGACAGAAAGAAAAGATGAAAACTTCTATCAAAATTTAACACCGGCAGTATCTTCTGGTTTGGTTTTTATTTCTTGTTGTATAGGACATCAACATATGCTATGAATGACCGGATCACAAAAACGAGGATAAACTCCACCGACCTTTATTCAATCCCTGTAAAAATGATGGATCATACCATTCTAAGTAAAAAAAAAAATTAAAAACATAGGCTGGCTACCGATGTCTGACTATTTTTAGTTATGCTTATAGTGTTTTATAATTTCTCTCATAAACCTTACTAAAGTATATGTAGATTATGTGTAAGGTTCCCTGCTTCGTATGCTCCCTGCTTTGTTCTCCGCTATTCATTTAGGAGTGAGCAATGTAGGAAGCATAAAGTCAGAGAACCAAACTAATTATTCCCTCACTTAGCTTGCTTCCCCGCCTTAATATAGGACTCACGGTACTAATTCAGTTCCCATAGTAATGCAATCACCATGATATTAAAAATTCAATAACTTAAAATTTCTGAGTGCCCATGATCAAACCTATATTTATCAGTATAGATGAAACCTGGATGTCAGCTTCTGTGTAGAGGAAAGGATATGAACCGTGAGAATTTCTGGACCTGCATGTGTTTGAAACATGTGCTTTCAATTCTGCACGAAAGAGTCAGGTGCTAATTTTAGTAATGAGTGTTCCAAACTCAAGATTGTTAAAGGACTGGAATTCCATCAATAAAACAATGTCTCTAATTTTTTTCTTCACTTACAACTAGGATAAGCTCTCAAAGGATTATTTTTCCTAAAACTTAACTTACATTATTAACCAATCCTGGCCACCCAAACCCATATATACTCTATTAAATGTTCACCCATTTCCAGGCTGGTTCCCATTTTTCCATACCATTAATTGTTAGATGTGCAATGCACATGTAGATTTTTCATATTTTCCCAAAGCCCAGTCAAAACTGTCTTTACATTCGATATTACAACTGAGCACTAATAATTTTAACACCTAGAACCTTAATAACAATGCATGAACCTCCAACTAAAAAGAGACAAATTTTAAGGCTGGAGAAAATTATTGTAACTGAAAGAAAAAGAGCAGACCAGTTGCAAAAAAAGCAGTTTATACATCATTAAAACAATTTAGGTTGTTATAAAGGACAATGAGTAATTCGGAAACATATGCTAAAATATGTGATCTTCAAATGTAAATGTGATTTCATATTTAATGATAGAAATATATGTATATTGCTATATAATTTTGTTTTTAGATGAATGCACACAATATTCTAGCAAGAACTATTAATAAAGAATAGAATATGTGTACAGTGATTGTGGTTATTTTTCTCAAAACTGTACTGAAACTGGACCTTGGAAACTGGTCTTTTTGTACAAACCTGCTTTGAGACCTGCTTTGGTCTCTCAAACTTGACACTGATATATTTAATACATGTACCTATAATTTCTGATTAATGGGGATGGTTCCCTAGGAAAAAACTTTTAATTATCCCCCTCCCCAATTCTACCAAACCTTTGAATTATACACCCAACAAAATTGTGTAAGACATATGGAATTCTGCTGAAAACCACCAAGGAAAATCTTACAGAAATGATTCAGAAAGCAAATAATTTAACGCGGAACAACGTAATTTTTACAGTAGCTGAACAAATATTCATTAAATAAGAATTACCAGATACAGAACACAATTGCTTGTAGTGAAAAACAAACTTTTCTACAAAACTTCTGACCTAAAAGTGAACAATGAGGTCACTTCATGAGGTCAGATACTGGACAGAAAAATAACAGCAAAGAAAACAATCAGCAACCACAGGCTCAAAAATAGCACACAGTATGAAAATTATAATAAAGATACAGGTGTTTATAGCATTAGAGCTAGCTGTATTCACTGCCAATGAATTTCAATGATGAATGTTCAAAAACATGCAAATCACATATCGATGGACCAATGCGCCTATAGATGTTACACTGCTGTAAACAGGCTTGATCCTCACAGTATGACTGAGTCATGATTTTTTTTAAAATCACATGCCAAATAGTGGAGAAATTAAATATTTCTTTCTTCAAATACATTACCCAATCATAACATCTTAGTAGTTTTACTATTATACAGTCCTTCCAGGCTAAAACATTTTAGCTAAAAGTATAAAGGGTATCTGCCCAACTTGGTGGGAGTTAGAGTGGTCTCCCCTTGCTACAGAGATTAGACTGAATTTTTTTAAAGCTATGTAAAAATCCAAATCATGCACACACATACACTTTCTTTTATCTATGGCAAAGATCAGTTTGTTTGATATCATGACTTTCCCTGTTAATACATGTATGTGTCATTGAATAGGTCATTTCTCCATCCCCTCACATTGCTATAACTATATTGTATCATGCCCAGCTCAGGTGTGCGACATGAAAAGCTTATTCAGTATTATTGTATAATTTCCACTATAGTTCAGTACATACAGGTAAGTTTTCTGTACTAATCTAGTCTTAGTGATCAGTTCCTAGCTGTATCCATGATGCTTGAAAATGCAATAAATACTATTAATGATGTGACTTCAATGCAGTATTTTCAGGAGGATATAACTCTGCATATGGTTCATCAGCTGCATATGTTTTTGGCAGTACCAGTAGGTCATTTATCAAACTGGTGCAACACCACATAGATATCACTTCATGGAGAGTGAGATAGAGAGCAAAAACAGCCTCAGTTACCATTTTTCATATCAGATTTACAAAACAGCTACATGGATCAAATATCCCATACTTCATATTTGGACAGTGTCATGTCAACTAAGCTGACCCTGTTCCATCATGTCCAGACTCTGTCATTTGGCTCTGATTGTAATTGGTCAGTCATAGTTAGACATCCAGTATCAGCCACCAAAAGAACGATCTCTGTCTAGTTTAATGAACCCACTTTATACATGCACTGTCATAGATCAGTCTAAGGTACATAGTGCCAAAAGGCAATCACTGTAACCAATGTTCAGCTTAGTGTCTCATTATCCAAGGGACGTTGTTTCACTTTGTTCTCAAGGCTTTCCAACTCAAGGGGAGTTTTCACTTAGTTACCGTTTGGAAGTCACTGTATCTGACTTGTGCCATTGTGCAAGCATAGCAAGCCAACAGTCACAACATTCTTTTTTCGCTGCTTCACAGGTAGCCAAAGAAACATTGGTGTGATGATTGTCATCCAAATATGATGAAACTTGCTCTCAAGGCCTGTTATCATTTTTAGATCTTACAATGTTGTGTGAATAGTCAGTCTTCCAGGCTTAATTTGGGGAAGTTTTCCACCTACTGCCACCAGCGTTCTCTTCACCTCCTCCGTTTCCATCGCCTGCTTGGTCTAATGTTCTGGTTTCATGTAATTTATTGACCAAAACAAAAGAACCTATTTCAAATGACTTCCTGTATGGCACTTAGGTTTTCATAGGGATACTCCAGCAGTCAACTAAGATATCTCAGCTTTGAGGATAACAAAGCTTATACTCTGTATGCACTTATTGGAAGTTCCCTAATGACACACCAGTTGGTGCACAATGTTGTGACTCTGGGTCTATGTTGGATCTGGTATCATGGCATATTTCAGCAGGTGGAACACAGTTTATCATTCTCCATCCTGAACGCCACAAGACATGCATGGGAGCATGTTTCCAGAATGGCCCAGTTCTTAAACAGAGCTGCCCAAACATACCCTGGCCAATGCAGTAATAGCATCTACTGACTTAAAATTGGTGATACAAGAGACAGAACTCTCTATCTCCATCGTATTAAAGATCACCATAAGACCAAGCTACTCTTGCAACCTTTATCATCTATTCTCTTGAATGGTCAGGTTGATGAAATACGCAAACAAGTCACCAAAAAAACCCAAGACCAATACCCCCACATTCGCATCTACAGTGGAGGGGATTTTCAAGAAAATTAGTAAAAAGGTCACAATAACACCTCTAACACACAGGCCAGAGGAACACAGTAATACCGAATCTCCAACCGACAAAAACTTCTGCTCTCCAAAACAGAAGTGAACAGGAGGTAAAGAAAGATCGATTGTTTTCACCAGGATGGGATGAGATTTTACATAAACATCTTGGAGCAAGACATAGTATCACTTATTACCCTCTTTCTGAATCTTGGCTTTCTTGACAACAAGGACAGATGTGACCTAATACCATTGCAATATATAGTCTATCTATAGAATGGAGCTCAACGCTCAGGTAAATGGAGTGTTACTCCCTCAGGAATGAGCATGGAAAATTAATATAATGGTGGTTTCCTTGATTATACAGGACAGTTTCTCCACCCAAACATTCCTTCAGATGTTGGGTTTGTTTAAGGTGGCAGCAGACCTCTTAGTCCTAGGTTAAGTATTTATGCACCCAGTACAAATAATTACGCTGTCCTGGTGGGGACCAATACTTTACACCTTGAACAAGTCTCTCACAATCTTAACAAATACGAGTTTCCACTTCATAACATGGGCAGCCACACTTGGCTCACGCCCGGTATGCCTTTGCAAGTATGCCATATGGAAATCACAGCCATGGATGCAAAGCATAGAACACTGTGGGGCACACAAGTCATCATTCAATGAAGCCATTGGATTGCGGTTCCTCATGATTGCCATTTACATATATACATTCTTGAGATGAAAGCCATTTTGAATACTTTCATTGGTGGCAAGAGAAGCTAAATGGGGAGAAATTTCTAATTCTTTCCAACAACTCCACAGAGGTGACATCATCTCAAACAGCAAGATGGAGACAAATCTTGTTTCAAATTTGCTAAAGTCTTTAACGACAAAGCCACGTTCAGATTTTGTCATTTTCCAAGCTAAGCAGCAAACAGTATTGTCTATATATTCCTTGATTTTCATTCAGATATATGCCTAATGAGATTTAACAATAGTGGATATATTGCGACAGTGTGGAATGCCAAACTCCACCAGCTTTTGTCCCACCAGTCTCAGATCTGAAGGCTTCACAAGTCAAATCTACTTTCCAACACCCTAGATTCTGAAGGCAATACGGAAAGCAAGAGAACAGAGTGTTACTTTATCCTGATTGTTCCACTCTAATGGGAAAAATCATGACTCATTGACCTCAGCAATCTTGACATGGAAATCCCCAGGAAAATTGAAGCCTGCCCTTGTCTGCTGAAGCAACTGTTACGACTAGACGGTCTTAAACTAAGTAACAGAAAACAGCCATAAACCAACAAGTTTTGTATAATTCAGCAAATATTTTTCTTCCCCTAGAATACAAAGTGAAAATTTAAAAAAATATAACTTATGGTATTGTAAATTAGTTACAAAATAATCCAAAAGATTCTATCACAAGTCCTAATTAATAAAGTTCTAATTAAATTCCAGTGGTATTTCAAGTAAGAGCCAGTGTTGAATGTGTAGATGTGCATGTAGTCTCAATTGTACTAATGAACCAGTGGCATGCAGTGTGATGATGTGCTAACAATCTTTTGATGAATCACAGTTATATAATTCAAGATGTCCTTGTCTGAATTCACTATAATTTCAAATGATTCTGTCCAAGAATATTATTGAGCACCTTGCAATTCCGGAGAATAATAATAGCAATGATAATAACAGCAATTCTAATAATTTATAACTTTAGCGAAAGTGACAGGTGACATTCCATTAAACAGAACATAAATCATTTGAATTTAACCAAATTTAGCATGCTGCCTTCAATTTATGAGACCTTAAATAAACTGATTTCTACTATTTCACAATTTTCTTTTACAAAATTATGGCCGATTATAGCCTGTTGTAATATTGATATTCTTCAGGATTTTGAATAAATTTAGCATTCAAATTTACATAATGAAAAACTGAATGAGTGTGAAGTCTAAAGTTAAGTTGCATTTGTAAGAATAATGACCCTTTATTGCCAAGCCAATTAAATTTTGGTTCTGATCATGCTTGTTTTATGTGAATTTAAATTTGGTATGCCTCTGATGAATTCCATTTGTCTGCATACTAATGTCAAGGTATTAAGACTTGTTATTTCCCATCTTCCTTTGTTTAAAACCTCCAGAGAAAATTCTCGCAAGCAGGATCCTTTGATTAGCTCAGTTTCCAGTAGCTCTAATATTTGTTTTGACATTGACGTTTGTAAATTTGGTCAAGTAAAATGAAGATTTTTAGAAGGTTCCTGCTCAGTAAAGTTATAACTCAATAGTAATTCTATCAGTCCATTATACAGTACATGTATTCCTTCCAGTCTGATGAAGACTTCACTGGAACGTCCCTATCACACAGACACATTAGCCAGTTTATAATGTGCTCAATTCTCAGACAATTAGCCCAAACAAGGCTACTATTTCCAACAAGTATACTGCCAGAAATCAACTGCAAATATACACATCTGAACTTTGTAATACGTGAGCTCCCCCCCCTCAACAAAATACACAAGAAAATACCTAGTTAAACATGAAAGACACTCGATGTTAATAACGACTATGTGGAATTACATGTAACCAGTAGTCTCATCTGGAATGAAAGACATCTGATAACCCTTGATCTGAATGGTTCTGAGTTATTTAACTTTATGCCATGCTGTAACAAATCAAGATGGCCTAGCCTATCAATTAATTCTGGGGTTATTTCACGGCCTTATTTACACTTCATTGGACATTCAAGGGGAATCCTTTATTTGCATCATTTTTATCCAGCATATGACAGTAATAAGGAGGAAAAGAAAGTAATAAGGAGGAAAAGAAAGGGAATGATTATTTATAGGTAATGACCATTTAGTTACAGATTATCCTCTCTTGAGGCCAACTTAACAAGAAAGTGTAACAAAGTACATCATACAAAAGTTAACAGTAATTTATATAGTTTTTGTGCAGAAGATGAAACCATTCAACATTTGTTCCGGCAATACAGTCATATCAATGAATCATTTCACAATATGTAATGCAAAATATGGTATTATGATATGCAAAATATGGTAATATGTAATAAAAAATACTGTAATATGTAATGCAAAATACTGGATTAAAAATTAAACTCTCATATCAGCATATCATTCTTTATGACACATCAGAATTTCTGGAAATGGCTCAGGACATAATTTTTATAGTCAATCATGCGATATTATTACGTTTGTTTCCCTGTAATTTTGAAAGCTTATATAATATGACTTGAAAATTAAGGAGGGTGCATTATAAATATAAAGTAAATATAAAAAGTTATAAGTAATAGCATTTTATCTTTATGAAGTTTGTATTCCTGAACTCTTGTACTTCAAATAAAATAAATCATATGTCAATGAATTTCAAGTTGACATGATATCATTTGTTTTCTAAGGATGGAAACATAGAAATAAACCTTGAAAAGGCATACATCACTTTTAGATTAATGTTAGAGTGAAAAATTAAACAGGAAAATCAGCAAAATTTCTGTTGTGAAAAATGTCCAGAATATTTTATATGTGCATCAATATGGAATTCATGTACAATAATAATTTAACATTCATTCATGCATTCATGTACCCAGCTGAGCAAGGATGCATAAATATGTACACACACACATAGAGTCAGGGGCCATCAAGACTTTCTAAAAGATGCTGTTTATGCAAAAATAAGCAGATTTTTCTTCCAGTGTTGAGAACCACAAGCAAACTGAAAATGGAGCACCTGTGATAGAATGTCTCAACCAATTTTGATGATCCACAAACACATATAAATAGGCATATACATTTTAAGTAATAAAATAAAATAGACTGGTATATAACATTCAAGATTAAGCAGCTTAATGCCAGCAGAGATGCAAATAGTAGATCCAAAAGGTTCCCTCCCCATCAGTTTCTTTTAATTAGATATAGCCATTCTTATTGCTTCCCTCTTCCTTCCCTCACATGCACATGTGTGTGCAAACCCACAAGCACACACACACATACACACAAGAATGGTCATGAGTATCAGATTTGCTGAGGAGGAGCACAAACAAGAATACATTATAAATGTGCACATGTGTTAGATCATTTTTAAAAAGTGCCTTACTTGAAAAGGTAAAACATATTCCCAACTGCACTGGGAGTTTGTGAGGTCTTTTGAAGATGCTGAAATGTTCAGTTTTGGATGAAGAAAGCAACAAGCTTAAATGTTTATTTAAGTGCTTCTATGCCACTGATATATATATATATATATATATATATATATATATATATATATATATATATAATGGACATAAAGTCATTTTATCATATCTCAAAATTTTATCTTGTCTTCATTGTAGCAGAAACATCAGTTTAGATGTAGTTAATACTTGACTGTTGTAAATATACAAGGTACCAATGAACACTGACATATGACATTTTTTATTTTCTATATGGTCCACATACAATAACTAAAATGATATTCTGGTAAAAAGTTAATCACGGATACCTTTATAGTCTGCAAAAATGTGAATTTCTTTGCTGCATGTAGACCACCTTAATGTTTTTACAAATAGCTTCAACATTAGCACAAAATGGTTATTATATTGCCAGTTGTGACATCATGTTCACATGCCTGTGACATCATATCAAATAAGCCTTAAATCAATTGCAACTTTAAGTTTTCAATTGTTGATAATTTTTTTTGGTATGGTATTATCAATAAATGTGTTTGAAAATTTTTAAAGTTTTGGACCAAAAAGAGGTCTTATTGTACTCATTTGTTGTCATGTTGTATTCATTTGTTGCATTATTGTACTCATTTGTTGTCTTATTTTACTTATTTGTTCTCTTACTGTATGGATTTGTTGCTGGAGAATGGTGTTATTTTTTCAGGTATGAAAATACTATCCAATCGACAGCGTAGTGAGGATCAGTCAAGTTCAGATTTTGTAAAATATAGTGACTAGACAAAGTCAGCTTTTTAACAATTAATATTGAGTGATTCTAACTCTGGTGAGCTTATGGTATGGTCTTGCATCCATTGTCCATCAGTTGGCCCCAATTTTTTATTACCATCCTTCCTATACTACTTGGAAAATTGCCATACAACTTGGCACGTACATTCATTCTAATGTCTTAATGCAAATTACTCCACTAAGAAATTCAACATGGACAACACAACAGCCATCTTGAAAATCTTGTTAGCATTGATTCAGGACTGAAGATCAAATCAATCATACATTTTTCTCTAAGATCCTATTGATATTATCCATTTTGTCCCAGATGAAAGTGCTGCCAATCTGACATCCTGTCACTCATGTGATTAATCATGCTATATCTATTTCTCCAGTATATAGGGTCATATTGACGTGGGCTTTTGGAATAAGACTTCGTATGATGTCTTATTGGTCCTAGATGAAAAGGTGGCAGTCGGATATCTAATTTGGCTACCATTGCAGCCTGTATAAAATTGTGTTATTGGCACTCCTCATAAACAAACAGACTACTCTGGTGACCTAAGTAGTTAGAGCGTTTGCCTCGGATGTGGAATGTCATGGGTTTGAACCCTTGTTGAGTCATACCAAAGACTATAAAAATGGTACTAGCAGCTGCCTCGTTTGATGCTCAGCATTAAGAGATTAGTGTTAGGACTGGAAGACCCGTTGTCAGGATAATGTGACTCCGTGGGTCAAGATGCCACACATGTGTGTCATGATGCCCCAGTGCCGGACATCACTATAAACTAATACACTGCAGACATTGTAGAAATATTATTAAAATTGCAAAACCTATGTTAAAAATTCAAATCACACACACACACACACACACACACACACACACACACATACACACATCAATATGTGATTTTCACTAAAATACTTTTTATAATGTTCCAAATCAAAATGGTACAGATTTCACATCCAGTATGGCCATCCTGGCGCCCAGCGTACAAATCTTGTTATGGCTTCTTTTGAACTAATGATCATATCAACATGGGGTTGTATTCAAACTCCATGGATCCAATACACACAGTGACTAGCAGATACACAAGTGATGCGATTGGAAATGAAAAGTTCTGCACATACCAACCAGTGGTTCATTCATCAGTCCACATGCTATTCCACCAAAAGATTTCCATGTAGCTGATGATTCCACTAGTGATAGCAACACGTGTAATACATGTATTTCCAGGACAGAAAATATAAATTTCCGGAATGAGAGTTTCCTCATGTTGGAAATGTAACCCATAGGCATACATGTAATGTACTGCACATTATCATGCTGTAATGGCCAAGCTCGGTTCTGATAATACTACATTGGAGTATGACACCAGGATGAGTATTCTTCTTACCAGCTCACTAAGGAGGGGGGAATGGAGTAAACTCAAACTGTTGATTTATTTTCAACCATAACACAAGATGGTTCATTCATTAAAAAAAACAACAAAAAACCCAAAACATTGAATAATGTTGCAATTAGTTCATAACCATGACAGTCTTGTTTGAATACACAGCCAGAATATTATCATTGTCTTGAGGTACTGTTTGATGTATGACAATCTCACACAAAGTCAGGATGTATATTAGCACCATACTATTAATTCATTATATTATTACTTCTTTTGATGCATGAAAATTATGTAAGATTTACTCTATTTGGATTTAGTTACAATAAAGTTTACTACAGAAGAGAAAATATGACTTAATTGTGATATGTGAAATGTAAAATCTGCAAGGAGAACACTTGCTCAACTTTACACTTCAGCTATAGCATAATACTTATTTGAACTGAAATGATATAAATGGAAATGAATTGGATGTCAAGTCAGTGAGGACAACACTCACGATGACTTAGACAACTAGGAATTTTTAAAAATAGATACGTAAATAAATTATGTTTTTGTAGATTGCTAGATTAATCAGGTATTGTTGAATTTAATTGAGAATGTTAAGTTGGTGAAGATAACACCCACAATAACTTGGACATTTTTGCTTCTTATGAAAATGTTAGAATTATGTGTATTTTTCAGGGTTAGATTAAGCAATTAAATTGATACTCAGATAGGTGAGGATAATGCTCATGATGACTTGGATATTCTATTTCCCTAAGAACATTTTGGACCTATAAGTTAAGAAAATGAATTATATATTTGTAGTGTAATGAAATTTCTCACTATGCACTTAGCTTCATAAAAAATAATTAAATAAAGAAAATTAATACATAAATAAATAAAAGTATTGGTCTGAGAGGTCAACGCTCTCTTGACTGTATAACTGAATTCTTATAATAAATTACATGATATGTAATTTGCTTGTAAAATAAATTAGAAATGAAAAATTCATGCAATCTAGAAGAGAGAAGGGAATTAAAAATTCCTTAAATAAATATTGCATTGAGCTTAAATCAATTTTAAACAAAAATTTACTGTCCAAAATATTGCCTAAATAAACTAAAGAAAACAAAAATACAATAAAAATAAATAAAACTCACAATAACTGGGATGTGTCGAGTTTGAGATCTGCTAACTGACTGCCAACAAGCAACCCACAATGGCTTATATACTTCTGACAAAACCCACAGCCAACCAAACCCACAAGTCCCACAACCAACAGAGCCCACAAAACAAAACCCACAAAGTTTGTTGGAATATTCGAACACCCAAGATATAGTATGGCAATAGAACATTTTGTCAGTTTTCACACTGATTATATAAAGAAATTGCCAACTCAATATTTAACACATTGCTACATTACGATTGTATTGCTGTCCCCCCCCCCCAATCGTTTTTGTTTTTCATGGCACATACCGTGTTTACGCTGTGGCTTATAGAATTGGTTCAGAACCTACGTTAAGTTATGCACTCTTAAAATATTACCGAGGTAGACCGCATGACAAGGGAAATCAACATGTGTTCGTACCAAGAAAATAAAGAAGTGAAAATCAAACTTAAATACAATGACATATGGAAACTAAACAATGACGGCTATTCACACATTGCGTATGTATCGTTCAGTCTTAAACGGTTAGTCAAATTATCACGGATGCCATCCGCCGGCATTGATACTCCCTATTTTTGTTAACTCAAATCATGTAGCTTATACCAGCTAACAGTTATTCGAAGAAGTAAACCAAACATAGAAGCATAGAAAATATTAATGTTAACCCATCTGAGAAATTTGCTGGTAATGCACTGATTCTTTTTTTTTAAATCAAGACCAAATTGGGTAGTTTGTATGGATAGTGTTTACTGTATACTTGCATGTATTTTTCACTCCATAAATACAGGCTATTACAGTACCATTCCCTACCATATAATGTTTTCCAAATTAGAACTGATGAAAGTTCAAATTTAACCTTATAAAAGGTGTTAATTATTTATTGTAGTTTCATATATCATCCATTGATTTAATGTGATAACAGAGTAATAATATCAAATGATTTTATATTTCTATTTTCTTAATGCACAATATAAACAAAAGGATATGGCTCTTGATGCTCATATACACAATACTTCCAACACATAACAATTGTAACTTTTTTCATGATTTTTTATTCCATTTCTAAGAGTGCCATACATTGTAGATTACACATGGATAATCAGCTTGTCATAAAAGAATATAAAAACCTTCATATAGCATGATAAGCAATAATAGTATCTGATGAATACTGTTTTCAGTATGCCAACAAAATTGCAAGGTGAAGGGTTATTTTAATTTAGTTTAATTTATCCCCAAGCAAGAGTTTATCATTGTATATATACAATGCATAAATAATGCTACTTGTCAAGAGTTTATCATTGTATAGAATACAATATATAAAAGATTATGTCAAGGGTTTATCATTGTATACATACAGTATATACATAACGTTACCTGTCAAGAGTTTATCATTGTATAAATACGGTATATAAATAATGTTACCTGTGAAGAGTTCATCATTGTATACATACAGTATATACATAAATATACCTGTCATTCTTATAAAGGTGATCGGTTGTCTCTTAATATGAATTTGTGTTTTCATTTTTAGCGTTACTGTCGTAAACATGGTCAGAGATACTTAAAGGAAATCCGCTCTTATCTAAGAGACAAACCTACCGTAGTTCATTTGGTTGATGAGGACTTTGCCATTGACAACACAGTTCTTGACATGAAATTGGAGGAGTTGAAGAAGAAGATTGTAGAGGTGGCATCACAGCAGTCATACTGGGGAGAGCAGATACCCACTCGGTGGTTTCTTCTGGAACAGCAGCTGATGAGGCTAAGAGATGCTGGTTTTAAGGTATACATTTAAATGCATGATTTGCAGTATGTGCCATTTCAATGAAACCTTTGGATTACAGAGCTTGTCATGTCTGACTTTAGAGTTGTTTCATTGCTCAAGACAAGTGAAAATTGAATTTAGAATAATATAATTTATATTCCAGGAGATTTATATGGCCGGTGGCTTGATAGATTTGCTATCAAGTAATTTATTTAATTTAATAAACAAGAAGTTTGATTAGCAAAATGTAAATTTTGTTAGAGAGAATCTGTTTGTAACATAAGCTTTTTCTAAACTTGTTCAAATTGCCTGTAACCACCAAGAACAAAACAAAAATTACAACATTCTTTGAGACATGTCAACTATACTCACCTCTTCACATGAATCGATAACTGTTTTTAAAAGTCATTGTCTACCATTGCACATACATAAAGTAAAATTTTCCGTAGGGACTTTTACAATTTAGAAAATTCAGGATGTTTTCCAAGTACAGATTTAAATATTGTCTTTGCCTGAAATTAGTTTTCATAGGTTTTCTAAAACTATAATATTTCACATAACAGATTTCATTTATTATTAGTATCCTAATCCCATTAGTGTCTTTATTAATTAAATCTTTTAACTGAAAGATATGGTGGCCCCTGGTAGTTGAGTGGCATAAAGCGTTCATCTTTACCTCACTGCCATCTCACCTCTGTCTGCATGGATTTGAGTCTCGGGCTCATGTATGTAAGAAAGCTTGCCACTTCCTGTTGGTCAGTTACTCTTACTGGATTTTTCCCTGGTTCTTCCTACACCAGTTTTACTGACTGCCATGTATAGCCTAACTTGCGCAGAAAAATGGCATTAGACCCAAAACAAAAACTGAAAGATATGAAACTGGGGTATCATATCCTCATACATACATGAAAATCTTGTCATCTCTTCTTCTATATGGACAGTCATATCTATATTGGGTTTTTTTCACAAAAATACTTCTTACGATGTCTTCTTGGACCCAACTGAAAATGGTGCCAATTTGATATCCAGTAGGGCCACCATGGCAGCCTTCTTGAAACTTTTGCTGTTGTTACTCCTTGTAAAGAGAAAGTCATTTCTACATTAGGTTTTTACCAGAAGACTGATAATGATATCTAGCATGATGATAGTAAGTTTTGGGATGCCCTTCATTATTTTCAAATATGTATGAGCTACAGAAGTTGAGACATAAAATTGTAATAATTCTGTATTTACTATTAGTCTTGGGACACCTTAGACAATTTTTCCACTCTTTATCTGGCATATTTTATCAATCATAACATGATTTAAAAAAAATAAAAGACTTTACCATTGATGAGGGACTATCATTAGGAATTATTAGATTGAAATATTGTAAATTAATATAATTTGTTTGAAAAAAAGAAAAAGTTAATTTTCCTATTCGCTGATCGTTACTACCTATTACAGATATGTAGAATTTCATAGATGATGACAAGCATTGTTCATTAGCACAATACTGCAGCCTTGTTAACAGTAACTTCTCTCATTTGTGCTCTTGTTTACTATTGTCAATTTATGCATTACTGCTTTTAAAATTTTCAAAGGTCACCAGTAATTAAAATTTTCTGCTTTGAAAATTTAAATGCCTAACTCATGAAAATGTGGTACCAGAATTGCATTTATACATATAGTGACTTTTTACATCATGAAATCACCACATATGCATTGAATCCTCCAACATGACATCACAAAATATACATTGAATCCTTTAACTTGACATCACCACATGCATTGAATCCTTTAACTTGACATCACTACCTACATCAAATCCTCTGACTTGACATCACCATGTGCATCAAATCCTTTAACTTGACATCACCACATGCATTGAATCCTTTAACTTGACATCACTACCTACATCAAATCCTCTGATTTGACATCACCATGTGCATCAAATCCTTTAACTTGACATCACCACATGCATTGAATCCTTTAACTTGACATCACCACATGCATCAAATCCTTTGACTTGACATCACCCCATGCATCAAATCCATTGACTTGACATCACCACATGTATCAAATCCTTTAACTTGACATTAGCATATGCATCCAGTCCTTTGACTTGACATCACCACATGCATCAAATTGTGTAACTCGACATCTCCATATGCATTAAATCCATTAACTCGATATCTCCACATGCATTCAATCCGTTAACTTGACATAACCGCATGCACTTAATCTGTTAAGTCATCACCACATGCATTTAATGTGTTAACTAGACATCATCAGATCCTTTAACTTGACATCACCAAATATGCATTGAATCCTTGAACTTGTCATCATGAAATATGCTTTGAAGACTTAACTTGATGCCACTGCATATGCATTGAAGACTTCAACTTGACATCACCACATATACATTGAAGACCTAAACTTGATATCACCGCATATGCATTGAAGACTTTAACTTGATATCGCCGCATATGCATTGAAGACTTTAACTTCACATCGCCACATATGCATTGAAGACTTTAACTTGACATCACCACTTATGCATTGAAGACTTTACCTTGACATCACCACATATGCAATGAAGACTTTAACTTGACATTGCCACTTATGCATTGAAGACTTCAGTTTGTCATCAACACATATGCATTGGAGACTTTAACTTGACATTGCCACGTATGCATTGAAGACTTCAACTTGTCATCAGTACATATGCATTGAAGACTTCAACTTGATATCAGCAGGTATGCATTGAAGACTTTAACTTGACATCGCCATGTATGCATGGAAGACTTTAACTTGACATCGCCACATATGCATTGAAGACCTTATCTTGACAATGCCACATATGCATTGAAGACACTTGACATTGCCACATATGCATTGAAGACTTCAACTTGACATTGCCACATATGCATTGAAGACTTCAACTTGACATTGCCACATATGCATTGAAGACTTCAACTTGACATTGCCACATATGCATTGAAGACCTTAACTTGACATCGCCACATATGCATCGAAAACCTTAACTTGACATCGCCACATATGCATTGAAGACCTTATCTTGACAATGCCACATATGCATTGAAGACACTTGACATTGCCACATATGCATTGAAGACTTCAACTTGACATTGCCACATATGCATTGTAGACATTAACTTGACATTACCACATATGCATTGAAGACTTTAATTCTTGTTTATGCTATTTTCCAGACCTGATGGTCATATAGGACTTCACCAAAAAGACTTTTTATTGCATCCAATAGGTCCTGAATGCTGTTGGTGTCAGTTGGTCCTGAATGCAATTGGTGCCAGTTTCTTATCAAATATGGATGTCATGATGGTCATCTTAAAAATCATGTTATCACTACTTCACCTAAATTGATGGGGATATTAGCATGACATATTTACAAATTACAAAGAGTCTTATAATAATGTTTAGTTTATTAGTATTTCCTAAATGAAAATTCATTATGGGCGCCACAGTTACTAATTTGAAAATCTTATTGCTTGGGATATCAGTGATGGCTTCAGCTCACAGCAGATACAGTGCAGAAATGGTCTATTTTGCAGACAGTGGAGCATCATTCCTCTGAGAGACTCTTGTTCAAGAATTTCATATAGGGAACATTTCATAGGATGAAAATTTCAAACCCTGAAGATATTTATGCCTTGTGTATAGGAAATTATTAATGATCATGAATTATCCCATGTAATGAATCGGCTGTTTCAGTGGTATTTCACAGGTTGTTTATTTTTCTTGTGTTGTTCAATATTGTATGTGGCAATTCAGTTTGTGTACAAGAGATAATGTGTGTAGTTAACACATTCTGATCATCGGTTTAGTTCTGCATTAAGCCTACGAGGCAGTTTTCCAGGGAATGCTTTATGCAAGGTCCAGTAGTTTTATTTGTATGCAAGGCCCAGTTATGGAACAGGGAGTCAGCATACAGCACAGGAACGGGTCGTATTATTTAATGTATTAAATGAAATTCCTATTGCTTGTCAAATTCCCCAATTGAAGCATGATTTCATTAAATATGTTCTACAACAGATGATTGTCATCAATATATGAAATGAAAAAGAAACCCAAGTCTTGTGTCAGGTTGGGCAATCTAGGAAGAAGCCATTGAACTGTTTGGTATTTAAAACTGCAGTTTCTGAAACTGTTCTATAGGTCATAGAGGCCAAAGACCTTTATAATGTTTGCCTTGCCGGCCTGAGATCACACTTTACAAATCCATGTTTCTTATGTCAACAATAGTAGTTTATGATATTCTGTTATTATATTGTACTAAAAATTGGCCTGTCATGGAAACTATCAACTGTCTTACTAAGAGGGACTTGTTACAAGTGGCAGGTCTGGAGACATCAGGAGTTACAATATATCATTTTCGGTACCACAAGTTGAGAATTTTCAAGTATTTATGTAGGAAAAAAGATCTTTTTATTTTATACCAACTTGCTCCAAGCATTTCAGTTAATTAATCTGTTCCCTTGATATTTATTCAAGTAGACCAGTCAATTGATCTTATTACTTATGTCCCTAAGTACTCCAATCAGTATATCTGATTACTTTATATCCCCCAAGTACTCCGGTCAATGAATATGATTATTTTATATCCATCAGGTACTCCAATCAGTATATCTGATTATGTTATATCCCCAAGTACTCCAGTTAGTCTGTCTTATCTTGACCTTCATATTGAATGGCTACCAATATGTTTTGTTCAAAGCAGAGACTTTTGCAGCGACTATACATCTTAGAGCTGTAATGGTATCAATTAGAGAGGGAATACAATAGAAGGATTTGTTTGAAAATGCAATCTTCACCTTGTTAATGATAAGGTCTGTATTTCCTGCATCCTGCCTCAGAATCCTATTCATCCTTAGATCTAACCATCTCTAATCCAGAGTTCCCACTCTACTGGGAAATCGTGAAAAAGTTGGGAGAAATTATATTTTTTTTCCAGACCGTGAAAAGTTCTTGAATTTTGCAAATATTGATGAAAGTTGGGAAAACCCCCGGGAATTTTCTGCCCCCACTTGAAGCTCGAAGAAATTACATAATTGAGTGTTAACGGATCGTGAGTTGAATTTATCCAGATCTGACCAGAATCGTGAGTTGAATTTATCCAGATCTGACCAGAATATTCGGAGATGACAGTATCGATCATTTGCGTGCTTGCAATAACATATTTGTTGAGTCAGTCCAAACGCTCTGTGGATTAAATTCATCATGTAGTCTTTTGTTTCACAGACAGCTCGATATCTATATCTTTTCTTACATGGTAGGTATGGAAACCAGCCAAGCATCACAAGAGGCCAACATGGTGGCAGCAAAGGTTAACCACTTACCAGATGGCTTAACAAACTTAAACGTTGTTAAATCAAGTCATACCCACATGAAATCGATATGAAAATTATTTATTTTCTCAGAAATTGCTTGTATTAAAATTGTTATGTCGTTAATCTGCTGAAAGACAAGATAAAGCTATGGTGCTTCTGAAATATGGCCTGGTACTCGCGATTTGCATTGCTAGTCGCACGAGTACACATATCTCACAACCCACATGTTCATGACATCATAAATCCACGTATTATCAATACTAACCCATTTCAAATGTTGTAGAAAAAAATAACAAAAAATATTATTTGAAAGTAGTATACTAGCTGTAATAAAAAATACAAAACAACAAAAGAACACAAAGTTTTATGTATTTATTCAGAGAACAACTACCAGGGTTTTGTTGTATCACGTGACTACAATTTGACATGTGCTCTCTGCTTGATGAATTGGACTCACAGGCCAGATTGCTGCAACAGCAACAGGTTTGATGTCATTGTTCTCGAAATAAATATATTAACAATTATATGCTCCTTCTGGTTTTTACAAAAGGTATCTGACTTTCATTTAATATAATTGAATATTTGTACAACATTAAAAAAGAGTTTGTTGTTGATATTACGTGACTATTGGACTTCCAATGTCGTTGTTTGAGATTTGTGACTAGTTATGCAGATGGTGAGTACCGGGTCAGGTTTCTTCTATGCTGTAGTTTTGTCTAGTTTGTCTGCAGATTAAAGACATAACGATCATAATATTGTCTGAGAAAATAAACCATTTTCCTATTGATTTCATGCAAGTATGAGTTGATATAACATCACTTAAATTTGCTAGGCCCATTGGTAAGTGACTACCATGTGCTGCTACTGCAAGGTGGCAGCAAATTCCAAATTTCTACATGCAATTGCTGACCCCTCATCCCACCCTAAATGTCCACATGTGAAAAATGGGATAAGCAAACGGACTTCTATTCATTTTAAGCCAAATTTTGTTGTCCAGAATGTCGAATCTCTGAACTGAACTTTGGTGTGAAACTATTACACAGTGACATGTAGCTTGAATCATTAGTTTCCGATCTTAAATATGTCGCAAGAGAATTGGGAAATTTTCATCCATTATATTATATATTAAACAACAATACGAGTCCCTGTGTCAGTACAGGTTTGGAGACTGGTTTATCAAATTACAAGAAGACATGATTTTACAAAAAATTCAGTGCTTGTTTATACAGCATGTAATTTTTGAAGGTCTTTGTCAAAATTTAAATCAATCCTTTTGCAATGGGGTTGTCCATAAAGGACGTCCACAGACAATGCCTGTTTTCCTACCCCCCCCTTATCCACTTTTGTCTGCATGTGGCTCCCCCCCCCCAGCTGCGGACATCGCCATCTAGCATGATACACTGCTCTGTGGTCTGGCAGTGCAATAGCTGGTGCTCTCAAAATACAACGCTCACTGATCTCATCACAACATGTAGCTCAAAACAGAGAAAAAAATAAACAAAAAGTTCTTTCTTTAAAAAAGTCTTTATTCAGGACATAGAACTAAAGTTGTCATCTCACAGAAAGCTAAATTTGATAGAACTGTCAATGTCTTATTCCCCTTCAACAAACGCAGACTGTAGCCAGTCAAATAAGTTGCGAACAACTGGCAGACCATCAACAATGTTTTCATTTGTGGAAGTTGCTGATCCAAAGTTGACAGAATAGCGCTAACAGATTCAGGCTCCACAGTGCCAATGTCTGCCACTTCAGCTTGTGTACTCACTGCTGCATGCCTGTGAATACGGGCATGATTGCGCTTCACATCCTGAGATGGAAGTACAGGCCACATTGATTACAAACGTGCTTCTCAAGATCAGCAGTCACCGACGGACAGTAGAAATCACATGGCATCCTCAGGAAGACATGTGAAGGCTGCAGATGTGAAAGAGCCAGTTGTTGATAAAGCGATCCAAATGTTCCACCATTGCTCCCAACTGGTGCATAGGTAATCCCTTTATCTGTGATGTATTGTGGAACAGGTGGAGGTAAAAATCGTCCAGGAATATATCATTGTATTTAGTGCAACGCTGACCACAGCATGATTCACTGTTGCACTTTACAATCTGCAAGCAATACTGCAACTGGTGAATGTGCCAACTTGACCACTCATCTGATGGTGGACTGACGTCCAGTTTTCCTGCATCACATGATACAAAAGATGCTACCACATCAAATCCATCAATAACCGTTGAGCTCCAGATTTCCGCCAGCACTTCACCGGCATTCTGGAAATTGGCCCTTTCCAACTCTACATCAAATGCCTTGCCATTTCTGTCCAAATGAGATCCATAATGCTTGTGAGGCAGGATCAATCCTGATAGGTCACATGATAGAGTAGCCATACAGTGTTCAACAGTGTTGTAGGCAGAGTGTCCTGGCGCATGGTACACAATGAAAATGGCATCCAGGTTGTTATAATGGAAGGCTTGATAGGCTGCGGCTAGTGTTTTTTGAAATCGAGGGTTCTCATCCAGACTGCCATCTGCTATGACCACAATCGGCTTCACTGATCCATTAATACACATAACAGGCTGAAAAGCAGGAAGTTGTTTGAATTCTTCAAAATCAGCAGCGTGTCATTGCTGTGCTGCAGTCATGCTTCCCACTGTGAACGAAGATAGCTGTCGGCCCTGAATACGATACAGCCCCTGGTTTTATAACACATGCAGCATAGACTGATGGGATCAGTTTGTGGTGTTCAGCAATAACCCAGTCATGATCTGGCAGCTGCACACAATACTCCATGTGCATCAGAATGGGCACCTGCTTATTTGCTGCTAGTAATCCTAGTGGGACATATGCCTTGTTGTCTTGGCTCAGGAAAAAAACAGTGTTCTCCCATAGCGACAGCCAGATCTTTCAAGTAGCAGATTTCAGCTGCTGAAAAATGAGCATCCACATGATTGCGCCTTTCACTGTTTGCTGCCTTAAGCAGCTTGACAGGCACTGTGGTCACTTGACGCTTACCTTCAGTCGTCGCCAAATTACGTGGAAGTATACGTAGATATGTTCCTGCTTGACTGATGTTGAAGCCATCTTGGACAGGGGCTTCATGCAAGTCATTCAACGTTTTGCAGCTACTAAGCTTCTCAGATCATCGCCGTGGATCAGCAGCTGCTCCACATGATATAATGTCCACGATGGTCTTAGCATCTGTGGTTGGTCATCTTCTAAGCGGGGCCTTCCTACTTTCTGCTGACAGAACTTTTTGAGTTGCTGGCCAATGACTGGATGTTCTTCTGTAACTTAAGTCAGCTTTCTCTTGAAGTCAAGCCTGGAGTTCTGTTTGCGTGCTCGTTCAGCTGCCAGATGTTTTAACTTTTTCTCCAGCTGCACCTACTTGCTGCCGAATTCATCAGACTTTGTTTTCATATCAGCTATCCACAGTCCGGTGCATTTTACCTATAGAAGACTAGCCATTTGTGTGTTGACAGATTCTCACTCATTGCTTGCTGAATCTTGTGCTGGTGTAGAACGTTAGTTTTGTTTCTTCATTGGACATGCTACTGTTGTTGTTTGTGTCTCTCTTGCTGTTATGTAAGCAGAAGATGCCTCTTCCACCTCAGACTGAACGTCACTATTTATTATCACCACAGTTGACAGAAGTTCCTAAGATGACGTGGTTAGCGTCGAAGTTGTTGAATAAGATGCTTAGCTTAGACTGGCCTTAGGCGTGGCAGCGCAGGCCCACATACTCATCAGATGACTTTTTCTTTCTGCTGCTTTCGCATGCCAAAGTCGAATCAAGTTTTTGACTTCTTCATTTTGTTTATAGTTGTTCCACTGCTCCTGTGCACGTTTATATGCCAGATCTGCCTTCAGATCAGGGTGTGCAGCAATGAAAGCATCCTGAGTTGCTATACAGTTTATAATGCACATCCATTATTAGCATCAGTAGTATACAGAACATTCTTAAATAATATGTAATATTAGCGGGAAAAATATAGATATTAAAAGCTCTATTAAACAGTATGTTTGTCTATGTCACTGATTAACACACATGTGCGGAAGGCAGCTGGAGTCGATGCTTTCAGATGCACTGTGTGTAGCAGCAGTGTAGTGGTCACTGTTCCATCTAAGGTGCGCTGCTGTGCGGCTATGCAGCTCATTAGAAAATGCTGCGCATCAGTTTCAAAATTCTGAGCACAAGTTTGGGTAGCAAATACATATGCCGCACAGCAGTTTCAAAATTCCGCGCACACAGGAAAAATATTAGAAGGAACATTGGTAGTGGTGGCTACTGCAGCCAGCTGCCTGCTTCAGTCGTGGCTGGCACTAGCTCTGCAGTCGCATGGTCAGCCAGGGTCTTCATCACAGGCCAGGCACTGTATTGTCTGAATTGAGAGCGTTATACAGGCCATGGTGCATATTACTTGGCTATTTGTATACTCGCTTAGATCCACTGGGCTGATATGTGGGCCATGTGATCAACCTCAGGCACTGGCAGCTAGACCTATGTATTAATGCCAACTCATATATATTCTGTGGCACGAATCGTACAAATTGAAATTAACAAATAATTTACACTTAGGAATCACCCATAAAGGACATCCACAAAACTTTACTGGAATATTAGCAGTAGGCCTAAAGCAGCTGTTCAACACAGAATATCATAACAAAAAATACTAGCTTGCAGACATCTGCAAGCTCCTTTACACCCCCTCCCCCCTTGTCCACAGCTGTCTACATTTGACAACCCCCCTCCCCCTATCTTTGTGGACATCCTTTATGGATGATCCCAAATGTTTTTTAAATGATGGATTTTTAACCAAATCCTCTTAAGGAGTTTAGGTTGATTAACAAATCTTGTTTGAGTTTTGTTAGTACAGATTAATTGAAGGTTAAACTTTTTTGTTACAAGATAAGATTCTAATACTTTGCATTTCTTGTTATGTTCATTATGTTGTTTCCACGTAGCAACATAATGCAGGTCAGTAAAGTAAAGTTAGAACTTTTATTGGGTACATTGAAATGACTTTGCATGCCAGTTTATAGGAATTCAGTCAAACTTGTTTTGTTTGATACATTTTATGGTTTTGTACATGATCATCTTTTCTGACTTAGATGTTTTGGAGCATCTTGAAATGGAAACATCTTTAGATTTAGAAAATGTGTGTTTTATAATCTAAAACTTTAATACCATTCAGTAATGGTCATGTCTGGACCTTGAAAAAATTTAATTTCATCCTGGAAAAACCCCGGAAATGACCAGGAAATTTATCTTTAGAAAAGCGTGTGAACCATGCTAATCCATTTGCCTTGTTAAAAAACTGTGATAAGGCCTCTATTTTGCTGTATCCTGACACAGAATCCTATTCAACCTTATATTTGACCATCTCTAATCCATTTGCCTTGTAATACACTGTAGTAAAGCTTCTACCTTGATGTATCCTGAGACACAATCCTCCTCATCCCTTGGTCTGACCATCTCTGATAGATTTCTTTGACTTCTAATTTGTTTTCAGAATCCCAGCCCTCACCCAGCAGAAAAATAAATGACTGGTCAATGTTTAGCTCAGAAACAATTGTCAAAAAAGTCAAGGATTTAATATGAATCCTGGTCAGCACAGATTGGGCAGCAGACCATATGGTGTTGCTCAGACAATACAATACTTTAGTGGATCTAAATTTACCTACTGCTCTGTTGTGTTTGGATCAGCTTCATCAGTGTTGTGGCAAATGAAATAAAGCTTTATCTCAAACAAACCTGAATCTGCAGTATATTTCCAGATCATTCTCTCCAGCATCTAATCCCACATGTAATGTTTTATTTAAGCCCAAATCCCAAAGAGAACAAAATTAATTCCACCTTTTGGTATTAGAATGTATCCTCATTTAGAAGCAGGAAATATTAATGTTATAAATGCTACAGAGTTCTGTATTCCCAAAGTCACCACCAGGGTTATCCAACCATCCCCCCAGATAATATTTGTTCATTGTCCTTTTAAAAAGTC
This sequence comes from Megalonaias nervosa, assembly GCA_016617855.1. Lineage (NCBI taxonomy): Eukaryota > Metazoa > Mollusca > Bivalvia > Unionida > Unionidae > Megalonaias > Megalonaias nervosa. Next base: position 100,706 of record JAECUM010002832.1, read on the forward strand.
CTCAACATGTTTTGGGTCTTGATATAGACATGAACTTTCTACAGTGAGTTTGGTGAGTTTGGTACATTTTTATTTAACAAATGCATTAATGAAATTCCTCAACCATATGTTGCCATCAACACTACCATATTTTAATTAATTCTGCCAAACATTTAACGTCATACTGCGATTTATACAATGCCTTAGAGTGGTCTGTCAGATTTTGAAAATGTTCTTTTTGAAAAATGTTTTATTACCTCAGTGTGAAAAATCTTTGTTTTCATTGTTGAATATACACTAAGTAACATAATGAAACTTAAAATGCTATTCCCATATTAATGTGAGAGAAATATGTACTGTTTCTCTGGTCACACATAAATGCATCAGCATGTCGCATTTCAAATTTTGCAGGGTAGTTAGTTGCATATTAAGTTGAATTTGTTTTGTTTGTGACGCTATTACCACTCTGGTGGCCTGAGTGGTTAGAGAATCCACCTTGGATGCAGGAGGTTGCTGGTTTGAACCCCGTATGAGTCATAACAAAGACTTATAAGAATGATACTAGCAGCTGCCTCGCTTGGCGCTCAGCATTAAGATGTTGGTGTTAGGACTGGTCAGGCTGTTGTCAGGATAATGTCACCGGGTGGGACATGATCCTACATGTCTACAGCATGATGCCCCAGTGTTAGACATCACTATAAACTGACATGCTGCAGACATCATAATGATATGGCTGAAAAACTGTTAAAGCTACGTTAAAATTCCACATCACACACAGTGACACACATGCACACACATTTGTAGCTATTAATGGAAAGAATCCATATCCCTCAGAACATTTACCCGAACCATGTCCATGTGTAATGATTATGAGCAACAAAACCCATGATCCATGTGTAATGATTATGAGCAACAAAACCCATGATGTGCAAATATTCAAGAAAAGTTTGGTACCCATTATCCAAACCGATCAATGATGGAAATTGAACCCACACCCTTCTAGTCATTGAATCAAATGTATGTAGTGTCTGAGCCACTCTGGTTGCCTTTGGAATCATAGTGGTGTACATGTGATGACTCCAAGAATTGAATGCTGAATGGATAAATTCACTTCCCTTTGTAGTGCCAAGTGCATATATACTTTAAGAGTGACCTGCTACTTGTCATATTTTGACTATTTGAGTTCAGTCTTGAAGAAAATACAAACATTTAAAAATTTTAAAAAGAAACTTAAAATGTGACGTAGAAGAGCATGCTTTGATCAATGACACCAGCATTAATAGACAGTATAGCAGCTAAATGGGGCAAATGTTTCTTTCCACACCACACCATGCTTTAAATACATTAATATTTCCAAATGTTATGAATCCTTGTTTTAATTCAGTCATGTGATTGACTGTAAACAGTCAAATGATACTGATCTGGGATTTGTTACACATCACTCTGTTTCCAACTTTCAGTTCCCAATTAGTTTGTTGTGAACATACTTTTAAGCTAGAAATGCAGATGCTATTAAAACTTTTAATAAATTGGGCACAGAGCTTTGTGTATATTAGTCATGACCCCTTGACGCAGCATTGACAATATTTGATATGGCTTTACGTCATTGCAATTAACTATCATCTTCAGCAAAGCAAATTCAGATATAATATGTGTGTGTGTTTGTATGTGTGTGTATGTGTGTGTGTGTGGAGGGGAAGGGGGAGTGGGCAAGCACTTAATTTAATAATCATGCAACAGTTGATTTCTGATACACATTCACATACCACTTTTCTGTGTTCTGTCATTCACATGTCACTCTTCTGTCTTCTGTCATTCATGTCACTTTTCTGTCTTATGTCATTCAGATGTCAATTTTTGTGTCTTCTGTCATTCACATGTCACTTTTCTATCTTCTATCATTCACATGTCACTTTTCTGTCATCTGTTCTCATTTAGAACAAAGAGGTATAATCCATATTACTGGTAATATATACATTAGGTTTGACACAGCATATAATTTGTACCTGTACATATAATAACAGGTGCCCCGAATGGCCAAGTGCTCTAAAGCGCTTGCCTTTATTGATTTACTGCCATATCACCTCTGTCTGCATGGGTTTGAGTCTTAGGTTCTGCTGATGTGGGTATGTGAGAATGCTGCCAGATGCATAAACATTTTGTTACTGAATGCCTGACAATGTAGTCTATGGCAGATGCAATTGTTGATGGATGTACAATACATGACACATTACTAAGGTAACCAAGCATAACCCATGAGATCACTTGGATACAGGATGGCAGTGATCTAGACAAGCCATAAGCTCAGTTGGATGCAGGATGACTGAGTTAGAAAAGCTGTCAGCTCCCTTGGATGCAGGATGACTGTGTTAGACAAGCCGTAAGCTCCCTTGGATACAGGATGACTGTGTTAGACAAGCCATAAGCTCCCTTGGATGCAGGATGACTGAGTTAGACAAGCCATAAGCTCCTTGGATGCAGGATGACTGAGTTAGACAAGCCGTCAGCTCACTTAGATGCAAGATGACTGAGTAATCTAAATAAACCATAAGTGCACTTAGTTATTGGCAAGGTCATCAGTGTACCATGTTGTATACACATGCATTTATTAATGGTTGCAGGATGCTTGACATGTAACTATTGATCAGGCCATATCATAAGTTAACTTGGATATTGGCACAGTCATCAGTGTAACATGTAGTGTTGTTGATTGATGTCATGAATGTGAGGAAGGTACAATTTGGACACCTATATCAGATTAGAGTATATCATGTAATAACACTGTTACAAAATGGAAGTTTAAATGTTTTATTTATAAAGTAATGAAATTAAGGGCTTTGTCAACTTCTGATTGCAGGTGATTTCTCGCAGTACCGTGGAAGAGTTAAACAAGCAAGGAACTGTCCAGATAAAAGAAAGTGAAGAACTGGATGTGTTTCTTAACTATCTACATGAAACAGGCACAATTATCTACTTCAGGTGAGACTGTAAGACAGGTAGCAGTCTTGTACACAAGAATTTCATGATACTTTGATAAAATGATGGTTTTAATGCTGCAGATTAAGTGTTGACAAGTTGCTAGTACCAGACCTGTCCACCCTTACAGTTTGACTGTCATTTTATATCTAGGTACTGGTAAGTCATTTATGCAAGGAATAATGACAGTGTACTCCATAGAGGCTGCATGTTCTTCAATTTAGATTGACTCCACAGGAATGATGTAGTATACGGTATCTATACTAGATTCTTAATTCATTGCACTGAATTTTGTTCACATTGTTATTGTATGTATGTATACTTCATTTTCTCAATAAAATTTGTATAAAACACCGAGAACTCTTTATTACACAGAAAAAAAAGACTTGTATTTTTATGGTACGCTCTACTACGTCTATAGAGATGAAATATGTGTACTCCGTACGAGGTACATACAAATAAGGGGAGTTCTAAGTGACATTAGAAATAGTTTAATTTATTTACTCTGTTAAGGAATACTGTCAACACAGTGTGTCAGAAAGTGTGGCCACAAGAATTCTTCCTGGGACACTCATCCAAACTGTATTAAATGTTCCAAATTTACAAGGAAAACTCATTGTACATTGTGTAAATCATGGTCATCAGAAAGCTGGAGTCTTGTAGACTCCAGCCGCACTTATCAGAGAAAGAAGAAATTTCATTCTCCTTCTTCCTGAGAATTTTCAGGCTTCTCTGTTACTGAAAATAAGGGGTCTTCAGATCAGAGTATCCCTCCCAGCACATTGCTTTATCCCATTAAGGATATTCAGTCACCATTTAGCAGCGTGTCGCTGCCTCCCATGGAGAAGATGCACCGCTGATCCCATAGTGTGTTGCTGCCTCCCATTGTGGAGATGGACCGCTCACCTCTTAGTGTGTCGCTGCCTCCCATTGTGGAGAAGATGCACCACTCATCTCATGGAGTCTCGCTGCCTCCCATTGAAGAGGAGATGCACCGCCTATACTAAAGCATGTCACTACCTCTCTTGGAGGAGGAGATGCACTGCTCTTCTCATAGCGTGTCGCTGCCTCCCATTGAGGAGGAGATGCACTGCTACCACCCTGTCAGAGGTATTGTGTCGTACCCTCCCATCGGGAGGGATCAGCAACACACCTTCCTTAGTGATGCATCAGTTGATGATCTTGAAATCCTCTGATCATCACACTAAGACCTCACGGTATGAGGTTAGGGTTTGGACCGAGTTCCCCTTCTCCACCCTCTATCACCTCATTATGAACATTGGGAGTCCAACCAGCAGGCTCAGACCAGGACAGGGGATTGAATCGGTATTCCCCCCTTTCCTATTATCCCAATGAATCCCTATGGGATGTGGGGCCCTCCACCTTAGGGGCCTTGGTCATGTATGTCCCTTTGGTCTTTTGGATCTTGCAACCCTTGGTCTCTTCTGCCAGCTATCAGGTACATTCTCCAAAGTGGCTCATGAAACCTCTCCAACTTAATGCCGGTGTGGCCAAGGTGGGTATTTCAAATGGAGCCTGGGCACACCTTACTGTTAAAAACATTGAAACTATGGAACAGAAGGTCCAACTGGTTATCACCATAGCTAATCATTCTGATCTCTTCTCAGCTGTTTCTTTTAGTATGCTGAGGGAAGCATCCTTGAACCCAGCCACCCTTCAACGCGTGCTGGAAGCTGTGGCCAAGACATCTTGGCATGCACTTTCTGTTTCTATGGCTTTGTCGGCGGAACTTCTTCACATCTGCCATGATGTTGGCTTGGATTCGTCAAAGGTACTTCTTGATCACAGTAAAGACATCCTTACAGCTGCTCCTCTTGAAGCCATGAGTCAGTTTGGAGGCCTCATTCCTTCTGTGGAATCTCGGGAATTGTTGGATCATCAACATAGATCCTTCACATCCACTCCTGGCACATCGCAATTGGCCAGGAAGCGTGTCAATGTGAATCGCCGTCAAGGGCCATCTGCTAAGTTCTTCAAGCAGACACAGCCTCAGTCCAAAATGCAACCTGAATATGAGCCTCGTCCTTTTCGTCAGTCTGGTTCTCAGAAACCGAAAAACAGATGTGGCCAACTAATCTAAAAAGGAAGGAGGCAGTTTCCACAGCCCCCTTCTTTTCCAAAGGAGGGGGTGGGGGACAGCCCTAGGGATTTGAACCAATCTCCTGCCACACATCCCTCTCCCAGGTGCTTGGCTAGGCCTTTTTTCTGAGGCCTGGTTGAGCATCACGGATGATGGTTGGGGCCTTACTGAGTCCAGTTCAGGAACTAACACCTCTATTCAGGATCCCCATCTTTCTTCACCAATCCAGTCTGGTAAAACTGAGGAAGGAAGTGCACATTCTTTTACAAAAAGGGGCAGTCGAGAGGGTCATGAACGATCAGTCACCTGCCTTTTATTCCCATATCTTCCTATTCAACAAGAAAATTGGAACGTTTCGCATTATAATCGACCTCTCCACTTTAAATCAGTTTCTTCTGGAAGAACCTTTCAAGATGGAGACCACCTCCTCAATCCAGAATGTGCTTCGACCATCCAGTTGGGCAGTATCCGTTAACCTTCAGGATGCTTATCCATGCATCCCCATATTTGCTCCTCACTACAAATATCTACGGTTTTGCTTTAAGCAGGAAGTTTTTAAATTGCAGGTCCTACCATTCAGAATTTCTTCCGTTCACAGAGTTTTTACCTGAGAAATGGAAATAGTGCTGGGATACCTCTGGTTACTGGGAATACCAAGTCTCCAGTATTTTAATGACTGGCTGATCCACAGTGTTCAAATCCAGTCCCTTCATCAGGATCTGTACCGCTGTTGGTCTGTGGTAACTCAATTGGGCCTTTTGTCCAACCTCGAGAATTTGGAACTCACTCCATCGCAAGACTTTGTTTACGTGGGAATGAATTTCCTCAGAAACCAGAACTTAGGATAGATCGAATCCTAGCCCTGTTAGAGACGCTACAAGCAGTAACTTCTTTGTCTGCTCGACTGCACCTGTCCCTTCTCAGAACCTTGAACGCCGCTGCCAGTTTGGTACTATTATGACATCTCCATATGCGACCTCTACAGTTTCTCCTTCTCGCAAGTTGGAAACCTCACAAACATTCTCTGTCAACAGTGATCTTTCTAGGACCATCACTTTATCACCATTTACAGTGGTGGATGAATCAGGACTGATTCATGATTGGAGTCCCCATGCATGCACCCGAACCCCACTCCTATCTGTTTGCCGATGCGTCAGATTCCAGTTGAGGCTATCATTTAGAACCAGATGGTATAATTCTACAGGGACATTGGACCCCGTCCGAATCATCTCTCCACATAAACAACCTAGAAATGAAGGATGTATCGAGAGAGAGTAAGGGGTCGACATGTCATAGTCTCCTCTGACAACACGTCCGTCGTAGCTTATCTCCGATGTCAAGGAGGCACACATGCCCCTTCTTTGTGTGGAAGTCTTGAACCTCCTGCACTGGGCCACATCAGAGAACATAACACTCAGAGTTCAGCGGACAGTCTTTCCAGAACTGGCAGAGCCATCCTCACTGAAAGGAATCTTCACCCTTCTGTTATAGAGGCCCTGTTCCTGCTGTGGGGAAGGCCCCTAGTGGATCAGTTTGCAACCAGGCTCAACAACAGACTTCCATTTTACATTTCTCCTTCCCCGATCAAGGAGCTTGGGCAGTGGATGCATTCAGTCTCCAGTGGGATCAGCTGTTCGCCTATGCCTTCCTACCCTTATGACTGATTCCTCAAGTGCTGCAAAGAAAGTCAGAACATCCACTGCATGGATCATTCTTATAGTCCCTCTGTGGCCTCAGCGCTTGTGGTTCAACAATGTTCTAGACCTGTTGATCATTCGACCCAGGTCTCTTCCTTTCAGGAGGGATCTTCTGTCGCAACACCGGGGCTCCCTCTTTCACAGCAACCCACAAATTCTCCACCCTCACGCTTGGCTCATCTCAAGTGATCTCTCCGCCAGAACAACTTTTTGGGCCGAGTTGCCAGTTGCATCATGAAGGCCAGGAGAGCTTCTACATCCAAGGTCTATGATGCCAGGTGGACAATCTTCTGTGATTGGTGCAGTAGGCAATGTGCTGATCCTAGATGCCCCTCTATAACCTTTGTGGCCAATTTCCTTTTGTTTCTCTTTGAGAACAAAAAATGCTCTGTATCCACAATCAAGGGCTATAGAGCTGCCATTTCTAACACACTTAAATTATCTCAAGGCATGTTAATTGGATCAGATTCACACCTAGCCAATCTTATTAAGTATTTTGAGCTGCAAAGACCATTCTCGTGCTTTCTTACACCTAGATTCCTTTCTTGTGCTTTATGGTCATTAACCAAAACCCCCTATGAACCATTGAGTGAGGCTTCTTTTCAGAATCTCAGTCTCAAGACTGTGTTTCTGCTTGCCATCGCCTCAGTGTGATAATGAAGTGAGATTCATGCCTTTTTTATTGACACTGGCTGTCTTCGGTTTCCGTCCTTTGTCAACCAGGATTTTTAGCTAAAAATCAATTAACTTCCATAGCTCCACTACCAATAGAAATCCCCCATTTCAGTCGAATCTGTGCTGCGGATGATACAGATAAGCTTTTATATCCCGTGAGGGCACTCTGTTTCTATCTTAAAGCATCCAAAGAGAAAAGAAAGTAGGAAGCATATTTTCCTCTCTCTCAGTGGCTCCGTAGATATTTCAGCCACCACTATTTCATGATGGATTGTCACCACAATGAAAAGAGCATACCAGTCTCTTACTCATTGAGATCTTTCCTTTATTAAACTTAAAGCCCATGAGGTTCGAGCTGTTGCTACCTCATGGGCCTACCTTAATCATTCCTCCATGGAGGATATCATAAAGGCAGCATTTTGGTGTTCAGGTACTACCTTTCCCTCCTTTTACCTCTGCTCGTTGTGGTTGTTTTATACATAGCAGGGACAAACAAACTGCACGAGAAATTGCATCATACTGACAAGTCTTCACTCTAATGGAGGATGTATGCATATCAAATGGACAGTACATTTTTTCGTCATGAGAAAGAAAGCTAAACAATAGCCATGGGTAAGCTATTGCTGCTATTAAATTCAAATTTAACTGAGTTTTCCAACATCTGCACCGACCCACAAGAAGTTACTGGCAAGCTTTCTCACATACCCACATTGGCCGAACCCGAGATTCGAACCCACACAGACAGAGGCGAGATGGCAGTGATCCGTAATGCTGAGCGCTTTACACCACTCAGCCACTCAGGGCCCCCAAAAAAGTTTTGAATATTTTAGTCTGATTTGTTGATCCAAGTTTGTATGGATGGATGGATGGATGGATGGATATGTTTGTGCAGTGATTTTATTTTCTGGATGTTGTACTTCTGCCAGAAATGCAAAGTAAAAACGAAAGTTCTAACATCTAATCAGCTTAGATTACTAATTGGCTTAAACATGATCCTTAGATTAAACAACATAAAAAAGTCATTATTTAATTCCAAATCCTCTATTAAACTTCTACTTTTCAGCATTGAAGTATTGAGAGAGAATATTTTGTTGGATCCAAAGTGGATGATTGATGCCTTGAAGTCCCTCATCAATGCTCAGCCTAACCTACCACGTAGCCCAGCTGACAATAGTGCTCAATCAGTTGGTCCAACTGGCAGTGATGCTGACTCACAGAAATGGTTGGACTTCAAGGAGAAAGGAATTCTTACGTTAGAGCTTGTTGGTTTGTACATTTCTTACTTGTTATTTGTTTCAAAATATATGCATATCCTTTTTATTCCGTCATAATGATGTTGGGAGGAGATATATCATTGTGCCAATTCATTTGTTCATCTTTTCATTTGTTTCTTCATTTCGCTGTCAATATCTTGGACCAGATTTCAATAGCAACATTGGCATGTGTAACTCAACCATTCTAAAACATATACAAACAAACGTGGTTTTTTTCTGGAATGCTGAACATTGAACTATATAGTAAGGTTTTGCGTGCATCTGTCCACAAAATTCAAAATCTACACAAATAGATTAAAACGGCATCACCAGAAAACGGGTGCATCAGTCAAAAACAAAATGACAATTTTGAGCTCTATTATCCCTTGTGAAAATGTATCAGCCACTTTTGGGCTTGAAGCCAAATATGGATCCAGATAGCATTGCTAACAAATATTGTAATAGTCTGCCTGAATTTCAATAAGCTGATAAAGTACTTCTTTAGTTATAGTGATGATTGAGGCATTAAGTTTGGAATGACAGGGGCAATGAATTTAGACTTGCATGAAAGGTTGAGACAATGCCAAGGCATGGAACACAAAATACTAAACCAAATTGTGATTGCAGATTGGATCAAAATGTTCGGTGTGAATGGCAGCTTGGGTCATATACTGTATAATGAACTTTATGATTTCTTGTAAGTTATTGAATTTTTTGTTCATGGTGCAGGCAATGAAAGATATTGTCATTATATATAATGCAGTCAAATTTTTTATAGATTCATCGCTTAAACGGTAACTGAGAATCTGATTGAATTTCTCATTTTACAGCACCTACCAATTTTTTAGCATCTGACATATTCATCTCGCATGTCGTTCACCAACATTTTGAGTCATATACAAGGTTGGCAGATATACTATATACTTCTATGTGTATTTAGGCATAGTGTCTTCTTCATAGGCGCTATAAGTGATGCTTCATTTATTTTACTTGTACAGGCAGACAATTGGACATTCCTACGAGTAACTTTGATCAGGATGGATATTTTAGCTTCCGGTTTGTAAGCATATTGATGGTCCAATACTCTACCTGTATGGGCCACATGCGTCCTTACCTGTGACCTACTGTATATACTCATGTATAAACCCGTTCACGTATAAGGCAATCCCCCAAACTGAATAGGTATAAACACTAAAATGTGCATGACTCTCTTATAAGCCGATCCAGAAGTCCAGACGACATCACAAGATGCACGTGGTAGGTTCTAAATGCATTTATTAAGGCAAACTGACATTAGCAAAAATTACCCATATAACTCTCTCGGGGTTGGCATGTACAATTATTGCATAGAAATCGTATAAATTTGTTTGAAAAGTCAAGAAATTTATTTAACTTTGTGTTTTCTTATTGTTTCTGCCTAATTCAGATTTGTGTATTACTTGATTGGACGTCTGCCTCGGATGCAGGAGGTCGTGGGTTTGAACCCCGGCCGAGTCATACCAAAGACTTTAAAAAATGGTACTAACAGCTGCCTCGGTTGGCGCTCAGCATTAAGAGGTTAGTGTTAGGACTGGTTGACCTGGTGTCAGGATAATGTGACTGGGTGGGACATCATGCTACATGTCTGTGGCATGATGCCCCAGTGCTAGACATCACTATAAACTGTTACACTGCAGACAACGTAGCGATATGACTGAAAAATTGTTAAAGCTATGTTAAAAAAATCTAAATCACGCAAATCACATTATTGCATTAGACTTTTAATATCAGTGCTCCAGTCCAGTAATTATGTTTTTATTTTGCCTTGAAACTGTATATACCTAACTCATTAAAATTTTATCTCAGTATGACAATAATAAACAACAATAGGGTTTGATTCAACACTCGCAATTAGGCTTGTGAGCATATTTACATAAAATGGCACCACTGCATGCACCTTGTAGTTTTGAACATGCACTGAATGAAGTACATTACGCAGAATGAAGTATATCCCTTGGATTCGACTATTGGGCATCACTGCACTAAATTTTAATGATAAATCCACAATACAATAATGAATTTTCAGAAATAATGCTTCGAAAATTATAAAACGGAGCTGTAATTTGCTTTGATGCAAGTGACCTAACACCCTATTTTACAGAACCTACGGTAGTTGTACTAATATTACAGAGTGAAAGGTAATTACACATCAAAGATCAAAGTACTGGTATTGTTGCCAGTCAAAGTACCCTCTTACCCCAAGCCAGTTTCAGGGTTTTAATGATTAGCTGGCCTGTATTGATGTTGTAAAACAAGACAAATCCAGTAATTATAAACAAGGTAGATGCTAAAACATCCAGTATGTATGTATGTATATATATATATATATATATATATATATATATATATATATATACAGTATTCTCTTAATGTATTATGATCAACATGCACCTTACTAGCCTCCCTGCAGTTACATCCATGTAGAGATCATGCCTTCCGCTCAGTTTGTAACTAAAGAATATACCAAATTTGGTGCCAATAACTATATCATGGGGTGATTACTCTATCTGCCACCGAGGTGGAAAGGTAAGTTTTAGTATGTTAGCAATAAAGTTTTAAACTGGGATGGCAGGATTTGAGAGGTAGTAGTTGTTCTCCTAAAATGTTATGATCAGGTATCTAAATATTATTGAAGATACCTACTTTACTAGAAACAAAGATGATGTCTCTTATGTTAGACCTTGCTTTTATTGCTTGGTAGCAGATTTTAAAAGATAAAATTAAAAAAAAAAAAATTGGGCAAACAGACACTTGAAACTCGGGGAATTAACAGAGGGCTGTAGCAGAATGAGTGATAATGACTAGAAATATCAAAAGTTTAGTAGAAGTCTACAGTGTACCCTATGTTTGTACTGGTTAGTTACCCAAGTACCCGATCAAAGGGAAATTATATTAAATGTGAACCTGAACTGCTTTGTTGTAAGTTCATACATGCCAACCCCTTGAGAGGTACAAGCATAATTTATTACTAATATGAGTGGCAAAAAAGCACAATCTGAGCATAAAAAGAGTGATCTATATATTACATGACATGATTACAGAAAACCATATGAAAAAAAAATACATCTATTTCTGCTACTTACATGGATCTGCAGTTAGTAAAAATTCTTGTAACAAATCAGCTAAATCCATCTGGATTAGTAACAGAATACAAAAAATGATAAATTATTTATACTCAACATTCACTTTAATTAGTCTACATCACATGTTTAACTTTCACTGAAAGGTCATAAAGTCAAGTCTCCAAATTCTTAATGGTGTATTACATCACTGTAGAATTCTTCTTTCAGAATTTGTAAAGCGCTATTGATTTGTCCTTTTCCTGATGCAACATGTTCGTTTTAACAAAATCCCTCTCCTCTAACATTTTTCAGTCATATAAAATCTACGAGTCACATGAATAAAGCCTATTTCACTTGATCATATTTGGTGCCATGTTTTTTTTTCCACTTTAGACTGGTCTGCTACATAAGCGTGTATCAAACTATAATGAATCTGCTACACATGGTTTAAAGTTCTTGAAACCCATCTGTTTTCTTCGAAATGTGTTATGTACAGTTGGTACAGTTACTATAAATAGAAAATAAAGAAACTGTTCGACATACATAGCCAAATGGTTGCACATGTTGACAATATAAGATCAGTAGACAGAGGTCAACAATGGATCAATGTCAGATGACACGAGCCTTGAACTATACTTGTTATTTTGTGTCTCGCTCACTCTTTGCGTCTCCAGATAAAATCTTTGATCTGGACTTGGAAACATGTTTATTTCTTTAAACTTTTTTTACATGAACTAAATGGGTACCCTATAGCTAATTTGATTACTTAGGTAATTGTGAACGGGCAGGTACCCAAGTACCTGGGTACCTGTTGACACCTTTAATAATGACTCTGAACTCAATTAACCATCCTAAATTCTGCTGCTGTCATTTCAGAATTTCAGGTGGCACATAATAATCATAAAATATACACTACATATATAATGTTCAGTCTAATTGGATATCTTGACTGTTAATATGTAGACTAATGGCATAATGGTAATTGATTTAAATCTAATTTGATATATTTACGTACTGACTTTAATAACCAAGACTTCAAACAGAATACCAGGTGTTGCTGAGGACAAGACATGACCACTTTCAGAATGCAGGTAAGTATCTTTAGGCACTCAGTGATCACAGGCACTCAGTGATGGACAGCACAAATTGATATCAACCATATTATCATAACCTTTATTTTGACCTACCAATAAGCTCAGTCCTAAACTGGAATTATATGCAGTTTCTGTCAAGGTTACCATTGGTGGCGAGTCAAGATGATTAAAGAGTGTTTGGAACTGCTGACACGATTCACTGATGGAAACGTGTTATGTATATTTAATATTGTACATTAAAACATTCAAGCCTACGATACATCATCACATTCAGGACTGTTGGAATTCATGCTGAACAATCTGTACTTTTCGATTTGTGTTAGGACATATAGGATTATTTGGAGTTCAGCTCACAATACTTTAAGTGTCTTTGAAATTTTAACTTTATTATTATTTGTTGATTTTTCTAAACTTTCTTTCACTTCTTTCTGCTGCAGAGTTTATGGCCTAGAGTCATAACAAAAGTAGTTGCATCACTTTGTTAATATGTTGGTGAATTTAGAAATATCAATGATTGCATGAGGGATTGTTGCCAGTTATCTTTCCAGTAGGTGGATGCGCATAAAAACCTGGTTCTGATATTTGGTTATCCTTGGACTTTATCATTCCCAGAACAACCTATTATTGATCAGTAGAGATATATTAATTTAATTTACTCATTACAAGACAATTACAACCTTGTAAACAGTTTCATGGCATAATCTTAGTAAAACGTTTTTAAAACATTGCATTTATTTGGTGAACAAATGTGAAATACATGGTCACGGAGAGGTAGATAGACTTTGTATAAATTTACAATAAATACCCCTTTTAACAGAACCAGGCCTCATATAAGTACATGATTAATACATTGGCGAATAGATGTGTGTGTGTGTGTGTGTGTGTGTGTGTGTGTGTGTGATAATCAGAAACAATTCCCTTTAAAATATTACATCATATGTTCTATTGCGACACAATCCAGTGTAGTGTTCTCAATCTTATTGCAAACTGTCCTTGAAAAACTAACAACATACCAATACAATTTTTTTAGACCATGATAAATATTTCTCATTTTTTCCCTCTCAAGTAATATTTTGGGTATAGGTTGTCTGAAAAAATAAAAATAGAATATTTCACTTCTGTCAAATATAACATATATTATTGTACACACACACACACACACACACACACACACACCAGTAAATCTCTCTCTCTCTCTCTCTGCCATGTATGGGCTGAATGTCTTGGATGACATGTTTGAAAAATTTATTCTTATAGGCCTCAAACCTTAGAGTTAAAAGAACAATTATAGTTGAATATAATGCAGATATGGTATTACTTTAATAGTACATAAAATATATGTTTAACATAATAATAATTCGACAAGAATCTTGTATATTTCAAACTAACGGATAAACTCGTTTCTAAGGAAGTCTAAACTCTTTACGAAATTACTCCACCAAGTAACAATCTAAAGAATTAGCTAGAACAAATCTCTGAAATTTCAATGAATTTTATAATTTGAGGGATAAGAAGCAGTTGAATTGTGTGAAATTGACAAGTATTTTATTTTATGCAGAATTGAGAAAATGGTATTTTCCATTTGCGACAACAATATCACCAATATATACCTAATATTTGCTTAACCTATCGATTAACTCCTTTTTTCACATAGATAGCTTGACTCCTAGTTCTTTAAACTGCCCTCTCACTGCCAATAATGCCCATGATCCGTACGATTGAGACATTTTGCAAAGCAAAATGAAGATGCTGTATTTTTTATTGCTTGTTTGTTAAGCAGGAAGTATACTGGATGCAATCTTGGACCGCTTTATTCCATCCTGCCACCCATCATTTTAAAGGGAAGATAAATGGCTACGATCCCTCATTAACTTTGTCGAATTTTGTTTTGTTTTTGTTTCTCTTAATGGTTTTTTAAACATAAGCTGTATAATGAAACTAAATGTAACAACTGCAGTTCCAAATTCATGACAATAAATCTGTATGTTATGCTTTTAAAGGAATATGTTTTCAGAAGTATATCAAAAGAAATTGATTATTAGATCTTTTCCAATGGATTTAAAATCCATTATTTTTCTTTCACAGATGCTGTCTGGACAAAGGAGAAGTATCCAGAACTACATGCTCACAGAGATCATATCTTGATGATTATGGAACAACTAAACATCATTGCCAAGCCAAGGGCATTCAGTGAGATTGGCGAGAAGGTCAGTTGATATGAATGTTCAGGTTTTCTTCTTCTGTTATTTTATTTCCAAATTTGACCTGTTGTCAGAGCCTTCTTTTGGTGACAAAGGGTGAAGTCCCCTTTAAGATAAAATCTTGACAGCATCTCTCCTTAAATTGTACATTGTTGGTTTTCATTCTCATTCCCTTGCTTGGGCTTGTTCTTGATGAAATTTTTGTTTGCACAAGGAAATTACTTTATTTCTTCTGTTTTGAAGATAAGATCTTAATGTCTTCTAAGTTTAAGTGAGACATGAAATTGGTACTAAGATGTTTTCAAAGCATTCATGCCATGCAGAACAAAGGGCTTGGTGGCCAAAGTGAGTTAAATGGAGCCACCATTAAATGGCCTTAAACCTTGAATAAAACTCACTGGCAACCAACAGTTAGTCTGTTTGAAAGTATTTTTGTTTTCTTGTCATCGATGAGAATTGCATATAATTATATGGTAACTATATCTGTGCCTATAATCTTCATACTGGAAATACAGCCAGTATGTCAACATTAATAAAGAGGCACCACCTACCTTCCAAAGATGGAAGGACCATCAATTTCATATGTGTATCGATATGTATCGTATCACAGGCTGTGTATCATGAATCGTGTTGACACAGGTGTATCGTTTCACCCCTACCTTTGACCACATTTCCACCTATGGCATTTAAAAGGCCAGTCATGATTTAAAGGGACATAACTCATTTTGATTCTGTGAGTATATAAATAGAATGGTTACCTCTATATAATTTGACAGTAGCTTTGTAGCAAACCAGCAATCATTTTTCTGAAGAAAATATTACTCATAGATCATTGATTAAATATTTTCTTGAAATACTTTATGAACTGTCATGCTAATGATCAAGAAAGGAACAAGATTATCAGTAATATGCAAGTTATTATCATCTCTTTGAGAGTGTTTAAATAATGAACCCTCCAGACAACATTACTGTGACCTTCCATTCAATCAGTAATCTCAGTATTTTGATTTGATTACAGTAAAATGAAATTCATATATTATGCAAACTACATGTTCTCAGAATCATTCAGTTATTTAGTTCATTCAGTATTACAGACACTGATATTTTGGTAAAGAAATGAATACACCAAGACAACTTTTGAAATCAGTAAATTTATAACAAGGCATAGCAATGGTGGAGACAAACTGAATGTCAGCAGGCACAAGCTCCTGACCCTGCCAAAGAAATAAAGAAATGAATATCAGTGAGCAACACTGATATTAATGGATTTAAATGTCTGATAACATCAGTTATGGGAACAAATTGTTGATGATTTTTTCCTAAACAACACTCCATGGAATAGACTGCAAAATATCCTGGGATGCAGAGATTTCTGACAGCATGGCATGAATAATTTTCTGACAACCTGGCATGAAGAGTTTTCTAACAGTATGTCATGAAGATTTATTTTAACAACCTGGCATGCAGAGTTTTGTTACAGCCTGGCATGAAATGTTTTCTTACAGCCTGGCATGAAGTGTTTTCTTACAGCCTGGCATGAAGTGTTTTCTTACAGCCTGGCATGAAGAGTTCTCGTTCAACCTGGCATAAAGTGTTTTCTTACAGCCTGGCATAAAGTGTTTTCTTACAGCCTGGCATGAAGTGTTTTCTTATAGCCTGACATGAAGAGTTCTCTTATAGCCTGGCATAAAGTGTTTTCTTACAGCCAGACATGAAGAGTTTTCTTACAGCCTGGCATAAAGTGTTTTCTTACAGCCTGGCATGAAGTGCTTTCTTACAGCCTGGCATGAAGTGTTTTCTTACAGCCTGGCATGAAGTGTTTTCTTACAGCCTGGCATAAAGTGTTTTCTTACAGCCTGGCATGAAGTGTTTTCTTACAGCCTGGCATGAAGTGTTTTCTTACAGCCTGGCATGAAGCATTTTCTTACAGCCTGGCATGAAGTGTTTTCTTACAGCCTGGCATGAAGGGTTTTCTCACAGCCTGGCATAAAGTGTTTTCTTACAGCCTTGCATGAACAGTTTTCTAATTTTGTACAAATGGTGCTCATCTGCTGTAAACTTTGGTTGCTAATAAAGCAAATAAAAACAAATTTAAATGATGTCTTCTCAAAAATTGCAAAAATAATTTGATCCAATTGGACACAAAGTGCTCTAAAATAAATTTTAATTTTGTACAACTGATGCTGATCGAATATGTTTTCTGTTACATAAGATTGGAAAGCACTTCTCAACAACTAATTAAATAATTTATCTTATATCATCCTGGCAGAAAGGGCTTTCATATTTATGTCAGCCATTCAGATAAACCAATTAATAAGTTTGTCATAACTTCTTCTTGAACAAAACATTAGATGGAATTGAATGAAACCAAGCATAAAGGATTTACAAGCTTTTACAAAAGGATGCTAATCATAAATCGAATCTGACTGCCATTCTTAAATATTTAGAAAAAGAACTTTAAACAGTAACTAAAAACCTGCTGACAGAACGATTGCTGGCAGGGCTGTTATGTCTTTAGTGAGCCTGGTCATAAGCCAGATGTGCCTGTGGTATGATTCACCATCCATTGTACATTTTTAATATCAATCAAGAATTGATCTTTTAAACTTCTCAAACCCTGCTAGATCAGTTTTTAGGTTTATACAAATTATGCCAGTCTGCCATCAAATATGGCTGCCATATCAAGAGATATTACATTTGCTTCAAATGACCAGTTCTCAAAAACTGCAAAACAGAATTTGATCAGATTTGCCTTTTAACATACAAAGAATGCTTAAGTCTGCAATAGATATTTATCTGGTAATAAAAACTGAAAAGCAGGTGGAAAGGAATGAAAAATGTATGGTGCAATGGCCTCTACCAAGTTCACATTGCGATTACTTTAGTCGATATGGAAATTATTACAAACTGTGGTATAGTCTTACTCTAGAATAACTATTTCAAGGTATATGTTGCCAGAAAAATTGGCATTTTTGCAGAAATCAATCAATGACTCAAGCATAGGGATGAAATGATCCACTTAGCCATGTATCGATACGATTCATGATATGCATCATACGATACAGTATGTTATTTATACAAAAATGAACTTCGTCTTTCCATCTTTAGAAGGTACGTCAGTGGTATGTGGTGCCCTTTTATGTGTTGAAATACTGGTTGTATTTCCAGTATGCAGATTACAGATAGACATATATACAACATCTATTTATATGCCATTCTCATCAATGGCAAGATAACAAAAATACTTGCAACAGTGTACCTGTTGTCAGTGAGTTTTCAACATTTTAAGCCATTTAAGGCAGGTTTCATTTGATCCGATGCAAGACTCTAGCCACCATTCCCTATGTTTTGTTTTGCACTGCTTAAATGCATTAAAAACATCTCATTACCAATTTCATGTCTCACTTAATATGGAAGACATTACGATGTTATCTTCAAAACAGAAGAAAAAATGCAATTTCCTCATGCAAAGAAAATATCTAGAACAAGCCTGGGAGTGGGAGTATAGATGAATACAAACAAAATTTATAATGTTGTACTTCCTGCAGTTACAAAAAACTTCTGCGACTAATGATACTCATTTTTGTTTATGAAGGAGGAAAGCTTTTGACAACACCCATTCCCATTCTATAAATAAAAATAAAAATTTACACAAGGTAGCAAAATCATGTGGTTTGGAATGTGCTCCCTGGCTCTTTTTGTGCTAATTTTATTTATCTTGTCGGCATGTTCGGTCACAGATTAGATGTCCCTGCATAAAAAGAAATTTAAAATTTCCGTCATGTACGAATTAAGTAGAGATGCTGCCAGGATTTTATCTAAAGGGGGTAACTCTAACCTTGTTACCAGAATATTGGGGAATAGAAAACGAAGAAAAGGGAGGAGGAAACGGAAATAGTTCAACATACCTGACACTTAAACATCCATCTTTTTTCCTGCTCCGCTATGATAGTGCTCTATTGAAATAAAAACCTTTAAAATATGTTGTATAAGCATTAATCTATCGATTGTTTCTGAGCATACACTGATCTCTATCATTTTATGAATTTTGTTCTGTACTTCTGTCTGATGGGGCATATACATATTTAGCTTAGTCAGCTTGAATAAGTTGGGAAACTGTTCATTATGATCACTTTTCCTTGATATTTCTCTGTTCTTTGCCACCCCATCCTTCTTTTTCATTCAGAGAATAAGCTATGTTAAGTTCTGATTAGTGGTTATTGTTTTCTCTGGACCAAAACAAGCAATAACCAACAATCATTAAATGTAGCATATTTCGCTGTCTGACACACCGGTACTGTAGCTTTCAAATTTGACCAAAGTAGACAAGATACAAGTAAGTGAGTGTTCTCAATAGTCTTTTGGATTTTTACTGTGGTGCCTGCAACGGCTGTCTCAGATGAATTCTCGATTTAAAGAATAGCAAGTCAAATGGATAATAATTATTCACTATTTCTGAAGATTAAAATAATTGCATACGGTAAGTACTGTTTTGTATTGATTCTCCACCTCTTCTATCCATTCATATACTGGTACATGTACAGCAAAAGTATCGATGTATCAATACATCAGTGAATCATTTCACCCCTACTCGGCATCTGTGATCATTGTCAGTCCTTCCTGTCATGGACCTTTCATTCTGGGGTTTGAATTTTTCATGCTCAGGTAACCATTCCTTTATCGACAGAATTTATTTTGGACATTTGAATCTAAATTTTTCCTGCCTGTACACTGTTTTTGAAATGAATACAGCAGTGGTTTCACTCAAGATTTCATCATTTATTCTTTACATTTTCTGTCAGTGATCATCGACCATGTGTTATCAAATGGTGCCAAAGCTTCAAAAAATGATCACCTTGAATTTCTTTGGCAATGAGCATACTCTATTCAGTAAGCTTGGGATGTGCTTATTGCAGTGTAAAGTCAACCATAACAACCTTTTATCTTCATTTTCTTGGTACTTTCCATACAGCATATGGGAACCTTGTAGGGAAACTTTTCGTGTCATTGATGATAAAATGTGTAATTAGCTGTTCCACCATGATATATAGCTGCTATTCTAAGAATATAACAATGTTAAATTATTATTTACAAAAACTTCCAACAAAATTTGAACACAGTTGACAGAAATCATCATGGTGGTAACGTCTTTCAATTTATACAAAGGATGCCAGATTATTCCCACATATATCCCTGTTGCTAAAATAGAAGAATGCTAAACTTACACAGCTTCGTATGAAAAACTGTTCAGCATAATTTGGCCAACGTCACAATATGACTGCCATCACTAAGAATTAAAAACAAAATACTTCTCATGAACTTTTTTCTCAGCAGAAAGTGTACAAATTTGAGAGTGCAATTTCATAATAAGGGCTTTCAGCTATATACAGATACACCATTACTAAAAAATTCTTTAAACAACACAAACAAAAATTTGACTAAACTTTATAGAAGACATTTTGACCTGTAGGGCTTTTAAATTTATGCAAATGTGCCAACCTGCAATCATATATGACATGGGAAGAAGCTTCAACAGAAAGTGTATTGCTGATCCAGATTATAGATGAGCCACTTTTGCATTTGGTTCTTTGGCAGATGTTATACACTTGAGCAGTTTCAAGCCGACTTGGGAGTCTTTGTTATAATTAATGCCTACCCATTATCAATTATAGCTGCCATTAACAGAAGAAAAGGTTATTCATAAAAACATTAGAAACGTATTTAACAAAATTTGACACAGTATTCAGGCAATAATGAATTTTAAATGTATACATTAATAATCCAGATTTACATCAACTAAGGATGCAGTAATAAAAATATTTAAACAAATTCTTCAGAAACCACATGATTGAATTTGTGCATAAGGGTTTTATATACATTTGGCACAAATGGCTTTCAAATTTTGTACAATTATGGCTTTGAGGGCTTTCAAATTTGGTTGAATTATGGCATTAAGGGCTTTTAAATTTGGCCAAATACTGGCATTAAGAGCTTTCAAATTTTTACAGATTAATCCAATCTGCCATCAAAATGATCATAGATAACCACTATTTCTAAAAATATAAAAGCATTTTTCATCATAGAGGTATCTAAAACATATACACAGCAGAATTAAACTAAATGTCAGAAAAAGTATCCCATAATAAAAGGCCTTTCAGTGTTGGACAAAAGAGTAACTATGCAATCAAATTCAAAGATTCTACAAAAACACAGAAACCTAGAAATAGTTGCTTTCATAAATCATAGCATGTGTTATCAACAGTATAGAAATACATGTTTGTATAAAGCATTCTACAGACCCAGATGTCTTGACTATTTAAAGCATCCCAGTGACCCAGATGTCTTGGCCAGCTGCTTTTACATTTCACTATTGGTGGTGCACTACAGTTTCACATTTTGCATAAGATTAGAGTTTTAAAGAAAAAGAATTTTCCCAATTTTCCTCGCTGGTTACACTGGTTATTTAAAAAATGTTTTGTATCTTATGTCATCTTCCCTAGCCAAGGTTCCTATAACCCTATCTACACCTTGGCGTAACAAGCAGACTTTTCTGTGCTTTGAGTCTGTGAATTTCATTGGATGTGGTGGCAAGCCACCATATCCAATCCAAATTAAGTTGTTCAAATTTGAACACTGTTCCTATGTGACAGAGACAAGGGGAGCATACAACTTGAATGGACTGATAAATAAGCAATTTTCAAGTGCCGGTCCATGTTAGCACAAATATCTTTCATTCAAATACACCTGTAATGGCCTCCCACTGGTACATAGTCATACTTTCGATGTTAAACTTACAATGTATCCTGTTTTGGTCAACTGCCCCCACCGTTTTCGGTCGATGTACAATGCATTACACTATTGGCAGTATATCCCCTAAGGGTGCAAGATAGAGACAAAAATCTCTGTTGTGTCAAAACTGGGGGTCCAACTAAGTTAAAAACAAACTTTGGTATCAAAACTGGGGGTCCGACTAAGTTAAAAACAAACTTTGGTATCAAAACTGGGGGTCCGACTAAGTTAAAAACAAACTTTGGTATCAAAACTGGGGGTCCAACTAAGTTAAAAACAAACTTTGGTATCAAAAATCTCCTTTGTGTCAAAACTGGGGGTCAGATTAAAAATGTGTGGGTATCTGAAGTGCAGATGAGGGTAAAAGGAAACACTACTTTTTAGTCGGCATTACATGCTAAGGGAGGCAACTCATGAAATCCAATAGATGTCACTAGGACAAAGCACCAGTATATCTGTTTGATCCACCAAGGTGTTGGTAGGGTTATCGGAACCTTGGCTAGTGAAGATGATCTTACGTATTATTCTAAGAACCTTTAATTCCCTCTATTTTGGTATATGATTGATGTATATGATTGATGGGTGTAGTATACAGTTTGACCTTACTTCAGATGTGCATCTTTCAAAAACTGCTAGCTCTGCTTGGTCATTTTCACTTTCTGGATGTCAGAGATAAATTGTAAAAAAAGAGCTGATAACCTCTTTTTACATTTTGTGTATTTGGTAATTCATTTTATTGCACTTTCAGAAGCTGGTAATGCCTTGTGTGGCAAAATTCATTTTCATGCAAGATGCCCCGCCCCCAAGAATATATAGGTAGTATTATTGGATGATTTAATTTTGGTTGTATGGTAGAAACATTTAAGTCACAAGAATCAAAACAATCCTTTTTGAATCATTCACATTGCATTTTGTTAACATAGCAACCAGTGTTATGCTGATGATAGAAACATGAAACGTGCCACAATTATTCCTGAGATTTCTCCAATAAATTGTACAATTTGAATAGGGATAGAAATTCATGGAGGTCAAAGGTTAAATTATTTGCTTGTTGTTCTAATGCTATAATATGGAAGAAAGCAATCGTGCATTGTCATCATTTATTTATTAATGTCATTACAAATGAATGAAAAGAAA
Source organism: Megalonaias nervosa (assembly GCA_016617855.1). NCBI lineage: Eukaryota > Metazoa > Mollusca > Bivalvia > Unionida > Unionidae > Megalonaias > Megalonaias nervosa. Next base: position 123,709 of record JAECUM010002832.1, read on the forward strand.
CATTTTCACTATATATTTCTTTTACTTAAATGCAACACTTTTAAATTTAAGTTAACTTCATTCCTGTGTTCCAAGACTTCTGATTTCCTGATAATTGAGGTCATTACACACGCAATTCTGCCTCATGGTTTATTGTGTAAGTATGTACAAAATAAACATAATTAGCTTATTTATTATATAACATCAATCTTAATGGACCATTTTATTCAGAACATTATACAACATGATATGAAAAAAAGAAAAATATTTGCACAAATTTTCATGTTTATTTTAAGGTGGCACTCTGCAGTTTTTCCCCTATTCCTCACCGGTTACACTGATTATTTAAAAATGACCTTGCAAATCTTAGTTTTTGTTAAAATACTTTTAAATCCCTTTATCTTGATGTATGATTGATGTGTATAATATGGATTATAGAGTATCCAGCTTTATTTTGGTGTATGATTGATAGGAGTAATATGGATTATAGAGTAAACAGCTTTATTTTGGTATATGATTGATGGGTGTAAGATGGGTTATAGAGTAAAGAACTTTATTTTGGTGTATAATTGATGGGTGTAATATGGGTTATAGAGTTTGTTCTGGTGTGTTATTGATAGGTGTAATAGGTGTAATATGGATTATAGAGTATACAGCTTTATTTTGGTGTATGATTGATGGGTGTAATATGTGTTATAGAGTTTACAGCTTTATTTTGGTGTATGATTGATGGGTGTAATATGGATTATAGAGTTTACAGCTTTATTTCGGTGTATGATTGATAGGTGTAATATGGATTATAGAGTAAACAGCTTTATTTTGGTGTATGATTGATAGGTGTAATATGGATTATAGAGTATACAGCTTTATTTTGGTGTACGATTGTTGTGTGTAATATGGATTATAGAGTTTACAGCTTTATTTTGGTGTATGATTGATGTGTGTAATATGGATTATAGAGTAAACAGTTTTATTTTGGTGTATGATTGATAGGTGTAACATGGGTTATAGAGTTTACAGCTTTATCTTGGTGTATGATTGATAGGTGTAACATGGGTTATAGAGTTTACAGCTTTATCATGGTGTATGATTGATAGGTGTAACATGGGTTATAGAGTTTACAGCTTTATTTTGGTGTATGATTGATAGGTGTAACATGGGTTATAGAGTTTACAGCTTTATCTTGGTGTATGATTGATAGGTGTAACATGGGTTATAGAGTTTACAGCTTTATTTTGGTGTATGATTGATAGGTGTAATATGGGTTATAGAGTATACAGCTTTATTTTGGTATATGATTAATAAGTGTAACATGGGTTATAGAGTATACAGCTTTATTTTGGTGTTTGATTGATAGGTGTAATATGGGTTATAGAGTTTACAGCTTTATTTTGGTGTATGATTGAAAGGGTTTACAGCTTTATTTTGGTGTATGATTGATAAGTGTAACATGGATTATAGAGTATACAGCTTTATTTTGGTGTATGATTCATAGGTGTAATATGGGTTGTAGAGTTGACAGCTTTATTTTGGTGTATGATTGATAGCTGTAATGTGGGTTATAGAGTTTACAGCTTTATTTTTGTGTATGATTGATGGGTGTAACATGGGTTATAGAGTTTACAGCTTTATTTTGGTGTATGATTGATAGGTGTAATATGGGTACTAGAGTTTACAGCTTTATTTTGGTGTATGATTGATAGGTGTAATATGGATTATAGAGTATACAGCTTTATTTTGGTGTATGATTGATGGGTGTAATATGGGTTATAGAGTTTACAGCTTTATTTTGGGGTATGATTGAAAGGTGTAACATGGGTTATAGAGTAAACAGCTTTATTTTTGTGTATCATTGATAGGTGTAACATGGGTTATAGAGTTTACAGCTTTAATTTGGTGTATGATTGATAGGTGTAATATGGGTTAGAGAGTTTACAGCTTTATTTTGGTGTATGATTGATAGGTGTAATATGGGTTAAAGGGTATATAGCTTTATTTTTGTGTATGATTGATAGGTGTAACATGGGTTATAGATTTTACAGCTTTATTTTGGTGTATGATTGATAGGTGTAATACGGGTTATAGAGTTTACAGCTTTATTTTGGTGTATGATTGATAGGTGTAATATGGGTTATAGAGTTTACAGCTTTATTTTTGTATATGATTGATGGGTGGAATATGGATTATAGAGTTAACAGCTTTATTTTGGTGTATGATTGATAGGTGTAGCATGGATTATAGAGTTTACAGCTTTATTTTGTGTATGATTGATGGGTGTAATATGGATTATAGACTTTACAGCTTTATTTTTTTGTATGATTGATAGGTGTAATAAGGATTATAGGGTAAACAGCTTTACTTTGGTGTATCATTGATGGGTGTAATATCGATTATAGAGTTTATAGCTTTATTTTGGTGTATGATTGATAAGTTTAATATGGATGACAGAGTATACAGCTTTATTTTGGTGTATGATTGATATGTTTAATATGGGTTATAGAGTTTACAGCTTTATTTTGGTGTATGATTGATAGGTGTAATATGGGTTATAGAGTTTACGGCTTTATTTTGGTGTATGATTGATAAGTGTAGTATGGATTATAGAGTATACAGTTTTTTTTAGGTGTGCTATTGATGGGTTTAATATGGGTTGTTGAGTTTACAGCTTTATTTTTGTGTATGATTGATGTGTGTTGATAGAGTATTCAGATTTATTTTGGTGTATGATTGATGGGTGTAATATGGGTTATAGAGATTGCAGCTTGGCCTTGCTTCAGATATACACCTTTCAAAAATTGCTAGCTGCACTTGGTCATTTTCACTTCCTGGATTTCAGAGGTAAATTGTAAAGAAAAAGCCAGTATCATTTGTTCTTTCCTTTGATAAATTTGGTGCTTCATTCATTGCAATTTCCGAGGCTGGTATTGTCTAGTGTTGCTAAATTCATTTTCCTTATTTTAATAACTGCTAAAGATAGTGTACTTTAGATTAATTCATGTTGATTTTTGAGCACAAAGGAACAGCCATTTTAGTTATCTGTGGGCTTTGATCATGTACAGTTTCCACAAATACAATAACCAAATAAACTTCAGCCACAGTACATGAAAGTAATATAGAGATATACAAACATTCCCTCAATGGTACACATTGAAATGTAAACAACTTCACCTTACACCATCCACTCTCTCAGAAGGTCATAATATCTGTAGAGCACCCCATATTTTTGCAGATGTCATTAAGTAAGGAATTTCCTGGCACAGATGTATTAGGCATGTTAGTAACTAAAATATTTACTGACAACCACCTGAATTGTTACAGGTGATGATCTTGTAGTAATGTCAAATTCTGGTGTTGATGCCCATCCGTTCTAAATCTTGTTTAATATGTTTTGACCCAGTGTAAGTTACGTTATGGATCAATCACTGTGTAATTTTGTAAGTTACATTATGGCTCAAACATTGAATTGCAGTGGTTTCGGGGACTAGTTTAGGGGAAACCCTGTTTTGACTCTGTGTAGAAATTGTGTAAGTTAAAATATAGGTCAAGCAATGATTTGCAATGGTTTTGAGGTCTATTTTAGGGGTAACTGCATTTGTTCTTGTTCTTTTTGTAAGTACATTTGTTCTTTTTCTTTTTCCAATTGCAGCTGCATTTGTTTCTGTCTCTCTTCTTTCTGAAGCTTGAGCTTCCTCAACTCCAATTCCATCCTGTATTTCATTTTTAATTCCTTTACTTTTATGTCAGAGTCTGATGCAGACTTAATGATCGAACCCAAAACACTTTTATCAAAAACATTCTTCCCTACCAAATACTGAATCAAAATGTTTTTAATTTCTTGTTTCGTTAAGGAAGATCTTGCTTCAGAAAGATCGTATTTTCTGGCAAGTTCAAGCAACTTATCTTATTTTCAAACTATCCAATTGCTCCTGAGTAGGACTAGAAAGAAAGGTCTCCACTTTTGATGACATTGTGAATGAAAGCCTGTTGTTTTCACTAAAGATTTGAAACAAAATGTGAAATAGTACTTGGGATTTAAAACCTAGGGGAATTTAAATTTCAAAAAACAGTTTTCTGAAATATTTTAGCCAAAATTCATATATCCCGGAGGAGCCCCCAGTTTTCTTTGTTATGTTACAAGGCTCGTAGAAAGTAACAAAGAAAAGAACGAAAGCCAACAGGCTATGTATATTTAAACACAATAATTTATTTCCTTAGAAAACACAGTAAAAATATGGAAAAAGGACTTACAGTTTGTGAATATAATCCAAACATTAATCCTGGAATTTAAAAATATAAGTCCCGACGAAGTTCCAAGATGGAGGACGATGATTTTAGATAAAGTAGTTGTAAGAATGTCAACAGTTCATCGATGAATCACAACTTATAATGTTCCAGATAGAATTCCAGAATAAATTTCCAATAAATGTCTTTGTCCAAGAATTTTGATGAAAAAGTGTATTTTCCAGGGTGAATAAATGATTTTAAATAAAAAAGATCCTCAACTCTAAACAGCAACAAAAGAAATACCTTTCAGTCTCAAGGTATTATTTACAACTGCCTGAAAATACTAACAATGTGTATTTAGACCCAACTAAAACATTATTTCAGACCCGCGTGATGGGTCATGTGGTCACTAAATCATCGAACAGCGCATGAAAAAAAAAATGCCATTTTACACGTAGGCCAGAATAGCCCTATCTAAAAGTCAGATTCTCATGCTGGAAACAAATAAACAAGGAAGGCTGTTTAAAACATGGCTAACGCTAACACATGGGCTGAACATGACCTTGGTAATAGCCAATCGTTTTCACTAGATGTTTACAAAATCTATGAACCAAAGTGAACTATAAATAGTGCTCAAGTTATACTTCTGCGTTTTAATTAGACTGAATATTTTTCAAAAATATCAAATCCCGTGAAAATAATCATTACAATAAAATGTAATGAAACAAAAATAAAAAATGAATTTAAAACTAACGCACGACTAATTAAATTCCATATTCATAACATTTGTCCTAAATGAAAATGATCCTGATTACATACAGACAGGTCACCATAGTGGCCATTTTTAAAATGAAATGATCCTGATTACATACAGTCAGGTCACCATAGTGGCCATTTTAAAACTGTTCTTATTAATCTAGAAATGTTAGAGAGGGTTTCAACTCCCATCTGTTAAAAAAACGAAACTTATCTTAGAAATCTACAAATCCCATCAGGGGACTCTTGTTTATCAGACTTGTGATGCTAAATAAACTCCATTAGACAATTGAAACAAAGAAAAATAATTATTAGTAACCCTTCTTACCTTAAGACATTGTTTTTATATGCAAGCCATATGATGTTTTTAATTTGTCAATACATCCATCTGTTGCCATGTCCATGAATGCAAAGTAAATTTAATTCTCCATCATCTACAGTGACCAAAATTGTTGGAGTGTTCGCTTTTTGAGTAAGAAAAGATGCATCAACCTTTGGGTCAAAAAGGCAGAGATAAAAGAAAAGTAACTGAATGGAAAATAGAGAAGGTTTCTACACAATAACATTTAGTTCTTTGTCTTCCACCTAAAACAAACTTTCAGTGTTCAATAATTATGGGGTAAGCAAAAAGCTAGTCTGATTTTGGCTCAAAAGGCAAAATGTTCAAGGTCACTGACTGAAAGAAAAATGTTTAATAGTTCCTCTTGACCCTATACCCTGTCTGGGCTATTGCACTAAGTATATGTAAATGAAATATATATATATATATATATATACTAGGGTCAATTATACGTGTATTTTCTATTTCTTTTCACCATGAATAAAAAATTATTATATTGTCATCATCCAGTGTATATTGTCTCCAATTTGTTTTGTAGCTGTTGATAAGCAGTTTATTTGCAAACAAATTGCCTAAGAAGACATAAAGAAATTCTTAAATACATTAAGGTTACACGACACAATTTAATTTTAAGCACTGCATATGTATTGCTCATGTTGTCAGCACAGTTCACACTTTATGTTGGTATGTTCAACTCATATAGACTATGCTATCTATACAAGTTATATATGCTTGTAATGGTGTCAGACAGTGTGCCTATGCCTTGATCAATGTATATTTTGATACACAATGTCCATATGCCCTGTATCAATACATATCATAATGCACAATGTATCTATGCCCTGTATCAATACATATGTGAAAAAATGTGACTATGCCCAGTATCAATACATATAATGACACACAATGAGTCTGTGCCCCCTATCAATACATGTCATGATACACAATGTGCTTATGCCCTGTATCAATACATATCATGATACACAATGAGTCTGTGTCCCCTATCAATGCATGTCATGATACACAATGTGCTTATGCCCTGTATCAATACATATCATGATACACAATATATCATGCGGCACACAATGCATACAGAATAAAGAGGCACACAACTTAGAGGTAGTCAATATCCATTGAAGATCAAAAGTGACTTGTATATGGCAAGTGTCATTTTGAATCAATACTTAAGTATTCATGTGTATATCAAGACAGCAAAATTATTCGCACATCAGTGAACAGTATCAACTATAATGTTTGTGTGTATCTAGATGGCAAAGTTATTAATGCATTGGTGAATAGTTTCAACCATGTTTGTACATACTTGAAATAATAGTGCCTAATCTCTGTGAATATGCTAAATGAAACAGAATCATGTAATCGAATACATCCTTAATTAGTCTTGATCACTAAGGTATTTGATAAATTCAGTAAGACACTATTAATATCTTGAGATCCATTTGAGAAAAGCAAATTTTTCTATGTTATAAAACGTGGATATATATATATATATATATATATATATATATATATATATATATATATATATTCTTATTTTAGGTGGAGAACTATTTCCTTACTCCTTGTATGCTTCGTCAAGATACTCCAAGAGAAATCATATCCCCTGGAGAAGATCCACAGATGGTGAGCACACCTGTCCTTTGCTGTGACTTTACAGGGAAATTTTTGCCCCCTCCCATATTCCACAGGCTTATTGCTGCCTGTATAGCACGATGGCCTGTTGCCAAGAAGAAGGGGACATCAGAACATCTCATTTTCTGTGGCTGCTGCGTTTTTGACCTTGGCCTTTTCCACCGATTGACCTTGCACTGTAGGAACCATATTGTGTTTGCAAGAATAACAAGGATGATGATTGACGAAGTCCAGACCCCTGATGCAAAATTGTGTAGCAAAGTTAGAAAGTTCATTACTCTCAATCTGTCCAAAATTACCTCTTACCTTGGACAGAATTTACGGTATGAGTTGCGTACACAGTGGTCACCATTCCAAGTGTTCTCTGAAGATGGCAGGGCAGCACCATTTCAGATGTGGTTTGTAGATGAGGTGAGTTGTTATTCAACATTACTAAAAGGATGGGTAATACTATTTTATTATTGCCTTTTTCTACCATAATCTTCTAATGTGCTGTTGTCTGATCTTGTACAAAAGTGCCCAAATCATCAGTGAGGTCACTTCCCCAACAGACAGCACTATATGAGAAGCTGTTCCTACTGGAGAAGGCATTTATACATCACATAATATAATTTTACATCATGCGATGTTGGTATGTGGTTTAAGCAGGTGTAATGACTATTGTTGGGATTAGTTGGCATAATCTAGGGGAAAATATGTAATGTCCTGAAATAAATTCTTGTTGCTAGGCAGCCATACGAACCCTGATAATTTATGATGTGATATATTTGAAAACTTCCAGCAATTTGCTATCTGAGCTCGAAAATGTATTATGTGATTAACTTAAAGACATTCAGTCATCATGTTTTTAAGATTAATTTGCATCAAAACAATTAATTATATTATATCAAAGACTAGCTGGGACTGGCAATGAAAATTAAAACCTTTTCTTTTTATTTTGCATTAACTGTAAAATACACATTTTATTAAATGCTGGTATATATTTCCATTCACTTACCATATTCATTCAAATTCCAAATAAAACTTTGAGCTTCTTTTCACTTAAATAATGTACTTTGAATGGAGTTACCCACAAATGTGAAACTGCAGCTATATCCTAGATTTTATCATTTAGCCTTAGTTTTGACACAATTGAAATATTTGGCATTTCTCCCCAAACTTTATTCAAGGCTGTAGTACTTATACTTGCTATAAATTTTCCATTTCTAAATTGGTGAATAATATTTCTTCAAGATTATGCACAAGTCTGAAAATTTGGATTGAATATGGAATATTAGCTTATCTCAGTGAGATCATGCATGAGTCTAAACATTTGGATTGAACATGTAATATTAGCTTATCTCATCAAGATCATGCACAAGTCTGAAAATTTGGATTGAACATGGAATATTAGCTTATCTCATTGAGATCATGCATGAGTCTGAAACTTCGGATTCAATATGGAATATTAGCTTATGTCATTGAGATCATGCATGAGTCTGAAACTTCGGATTGAATGTGGAATATTAGCTTATGTCATTGAGATCATGCACAAGTCTGAAAATTTGGATTCAATATGGAATATTAGCTTATCTCATTGAGATCATGCACAAGTCTGAAAATTTGGATTGAATATGGAATATTAGCTTATGTCATTGAGATTATGCACAAGTCTGAAACTTCGGATTGAATATGGAATATTAGCTTATGTCATTGAGATCATGCAGGAGTCTGAAACTTCAGATTCAATATGGAATATTAGCTTATCTCATTGAGATCATGCATGAGTCTGAAACTTCGGATTGAATGTGGAATATTAGCTTATGTCATTGAGATCATGCATGAGTCTGAAACTTCGGATTGAATATGGAATATTAGCTTATGTCATTGAGATCATGCATGAGTCTGAAACTTCGGATTGAATGTGGAATATTAGCTTATGTCATTGAGATCATGCACAAGTCTGAAAATTTGGATTGAATATGGAATATTAGCTTATCTCATTGAGATCATGCACAAGTCTGAAAATTTGGATTGAATATGGAATATTAGCTTATGTCATTGAGATTATGCACAAGTCTGAAAATCTGGATTGAATATGGAATATTAGCTTATCTCATTGAGATTATGCACAAGTCTGAAAATTCGGATTGAATATGGAATATTAGCTTATGTCATTGAGATCATGCAGGAGTCTGAAACTTCAGATTCAATATGGAATATTAGCTTATCTCATTGAGATCATGCATGAGTCTGAAACTTCGGATTGAATGTGGAATATTAGCTTATGTCATTGAGATCATGCATGAGTCTGAAACTTCGGATTGAATATGGAATATTAGCTTATGTCATTGAGATCATGCATGAGTCTGAAACTTCGGATTGAATGTGGAATATTTTTTATGTCATTGAGATCATGCACAAGTCTGAAAATTTGGATTGAATATGGAATATTAGCTTATCTCATTGAGATCATGCACAAGTCTGAAAATTTGGATTGAATATGGAATATTAGCTTATGTCATTGAGATTATGCACAAGTCTGAAAATCTGGATTGAATATGGAATATTAGCTTATCTCATTGAGATTATGCACAAGTCTGAAAATTTGGATTGAATATGGAATATTAGCTTATCTCATTGAGATCATGCATGAGTCTGAAACTTCGGATTCAATATGGAATATTAGCTTATCTCATTGAGATCATGCACGAGTCTGAAACTTCGGATTCAATATGGAATATTAGCTTATCTCATTGAGATCATGCATGAGTCTGAAACTTCGGATTCAATATGGAATATTAGCTTATCTCATTGAGATCATGCATGAGTCTGATAAAGAGCAAGAGCCTTGTATATTAATGAGGTGACATTGCATCTGTTTGAACGAGCTTCTTACCACTCTGGAGGCCATTTTTCAGGGTTGCATCTACGAGGGCAATTTCAAGTGCCACACACATTTTGAACTATGCAACCAGTTTGTAATTTCTTTGTACTCAAAATGGCAAAAATGCATATGTGTTGTTTACAGATTTGTATGCTCTGGTGTATGATTTTACCTCTACTGATCATAGACCATAGGAACCTTACGTCTAACATCTGGTTAGATCTTGTTATAACTGTCCCTGAATTTATGCATATATATTTACATGTGGTTTTTAAACAAGAGACTTCTATGATGTCTAGTTAGTCCTAGATATAACTGATGCTAATCTGACATCCATTATGGCCACCATAGCAGCCATATTGAAAATCCTGTTAAAACTACTTGTCTTAAACAGGTGGTCATAAAGCACTTTTCGCTGTATGTTGATTGTCCCTTATGAAAATGATTCCAATCTTACCTTGCAGAAAATTTGAAAGATCTCAAACAGCTACTTAACAGTGAACGGTCATTTCAATATTTAAAAATAATTATTATTTTTTTTTTTTTACTGTACTGTACTCAGTGCTTGTTTACCTGTTTCACCTTGGTATCAGGGTCACAATCATAGATTAACTAAAGATTTTCTTTTGCTTATTTTTCCAAAATCTACTTGATGGATTTCTTGACACTTTGCGTGAATCATTATGAAGCTGGGACAATTTGTACTAAACAATGCATACTCAGGCTTTTGACTTTGGGTTGAAAGTCATATGTTTTACTACAGTAATTTCATGATGGGCTGAACATGCAGCCCAGGCCTTTTTAATATGTTTTAGTTTAATTAAGAATTAACTAAACACATTAATTTTTACATCTGCTACATTAGCCTGATAATCAGATAAACTAATTTTTTCTTTGACCTTTATATTTTAGTTACTGTTGAAAATGGTGTTGTAATAATATTATCTTTCCTTCGCATTTTAGGGACATGAGTCTGATGCACCTATTATGCCTGAGCACATGAATCATGCTCGCCTCTGTGTTGCGCTCGTAACTGTTTGTGGAAATGCTCTGAGAGAAATTCTACTTACCAACTTTCCTGGGACATGCACAGACATCTACCAAGCTATCCTAGCAAATAAAGGCAAGCTGACCAGCAGACAGGGAAGACCCCTTCTTAATCCTGATCAATGTAAGTTAGTTTTCCCAGATCCCCAGGGGCAGACAACAGGAACAGTGGACCAGTTTGATCTGTCCTTGCTATATACTCTAATCAGAAATGTCAGCACAGTTCCTGCTCCACAAACAGGCTGGGGAAATGATCCACAAGATCAGCCAAGGGACGACTCTCTAGGAGCTAGTGTGGAGCGAATTCGTTCATATAGGAATCATATTATTGGTCATTCCATGGATGGAAAGATTAGCCAACAGGACTTTGATGATTACTGGAACAAAATTGATGCTGTGCTTGATGACATTGAACATGGACATGGTAGACAAGGATACAGGGCACAGTTAGAGAAGCAAAAGAGACAGGTGATCTCTGTCTATGAAGCCTGTTAACTATTAAAGATCATGAAGCATAAATAGGAGCGACAGGTAATTGTAAAAAAAACATTGTGATGGCACAATATAAATACAGCTTTCCAGAGAGAAGCTTTAATGAAAAAGAACACAGTTATCTTTTTCAACTTAGAGAAAACTTACATCTCCACATGGAAATACCACATAATGAATTTAGCCTATTCAGCCTAGGTCTAAAGGAACAACTTCCTAACTATATCTCGAGTTTAGTAAATGTCCATGATATGACAGTGATTTTTTGTATCTGCTATAGGATAAAGAGAATTAATAATGGTTAACATCAACTACAGATAAACTGAGTTAAGAAACGGGCAAAAGAAAATGGGTTTCAGTTTTCAAAATCTAAAATAGTATGTACTCGTGCTGATTACATTCATGTGGATCCGTATTTCTGTCTTGATGGTTGGTTGCATTTTTCTCTTGTGGAGGATACCAAATTTGGCTAACAAATATTAAACTGTAACAGTGTTTGACTCCACAAGTTAGATATGTCAGGGATAGATATAAAAAGTCCCGGATTTAATGAGTCTCGGAAAATACAATTTGGAGAGCAGATCAGAAGGTCTCAGGTCATTACACAGGTCATTTATAAGATCTAAACTTGACATTGACTCAGTTGTGTATGGGTCAGTCTGTAAATCTTAAACCTCCAGATGCTTGATCTGATACATAATCAGTGACTTTGAATTTAAGTATATATGGAACTCACATTTATATTGAGAGAAAAGAACCATTCCACAGTATACTTCCCAACTATCCTCTAATCCATCACATCATTTAGAAGATGAAATTTGTAGGCCCAAATTCAAAACAATGTATGTTCGTAAACCAGAATCTTACACTTTTTTAAAGGGAATATTGCCCATATATGAAATTTTGACTTAATGTTTTCAGGACTTTACATGTATGAATTTAATTTTTTATTTGATATACCTTTTGTATAATTTTTACATCTTTACGTTTGATATTTTTCATTGTTATCATTCATTTTTAAATTTTCAGAACTGTTTATATTCCTGAATTGTTTGTGTGATTCTTTTTTATATTTTTAAAAGCTTTACCGTTACATGGCACCAAACAATCAATATTGTGGTGAGGCTCCATTAAACACTGAATCACCTACATACATACATACATACATACAGACCTTGTTTTGAGTGAATCAATTACAGACATTATATTAGTGACCATTTGTATATTTTATTGACTTCTGGCATGGAAACCTAGAAAAGAAAACGAGCTATAAAGTTATGGATTTTATTTTAATTACACACTTGTAAATTACACTGTAGTTAGGTTATAGTGCTTTGATGACATGAAACATACATCAACTGTTTCCCTGACTAAATTCTAGCAGTCCTTGTCACTTTTTAATAGTAGAAACTATAGCATGAACTATATGCTTTTTTCAGGTTTTTCCTGTTAGAGGCACTATCCTTGTGGAAGAAGAATGCTTGACTGGATCCAATGTACCAGGAGAAATTTCCTTTGAATACATAATCTCATGCCAAGAGCCACTCCTGTATGTGGTCATATTTAGGACCCAGCTTCATATATAATCCCAAGCCAAGCATCACTAATGTGTATGGCCATAATTAGGACCCAGGAACCTGCATGCCAAGAGACGCTACTGTATATGGCCATACTTAGGACTCAGCATCATGCATAATCCCAAGCCAAATGTCACTACTGTGTGTGGCCATAACTAAGACCCAGCAACATGCATAATCCCAAGCCAAGAGACACAACTGTATGTGGCCATATTTAGGACCCAGTATCATGCAAAATACCATGCCAGTAGTGACTACTGTATGTGGTATAATTCAAACCAGCATAATGCATAATCACATGTCTTGAGCCATTACTGTATATGGGCATAATTCGGATGCTGCATCAGGATGTGTGAACCCTATATGGTTATTTGAAAATTACAATTACATAGTCATATGAGTTGCCATTTGGATGGGGTTTTTTTAAGCAAAAACAGAAAATAATTGCCGCATTGAATATGGCATCCTCGCTAGCCAAGGTTCTAATATGATAACCTTATCTACACTTTTGGCGTATCGAACATATATTTCTGTGCTTCAGGTTTGTGAATTTTATTGGATGCGCCACCACATCCACTTAAAATTAAGTTGTTCAAATTTGACTACTGTTCCTACATGATCAAGACAAGGGAGCACACAACTTAAATGAACTGATAAATAAACAATTTCCAACTACCGGCCCATGTTTGCACAAATATCTTTTACTCAAAATACACCTGTAATGGCTTCCCTCTGGTACACAGTCATACTTTCAATGTTAAACTTACAAAGAATCCTGTTTAAGTCAATTGCCTCTACCATTTTCAGCCAGTGTACAATGCACCATGCTATTGGTTAGTTGGCATTACATACTAAGGGAGGCAACTCATGAAATCCAATAGATGTCACTAGAACAAAGCACCAATATATCTGTTTGATCCACCAAGGTATATTGGAACGTTGGCTATCGAAGATGTGACTATGGAGATAGTTACTGTTTTTTTTATCAGTATAATGGTGATGATTTAACTATTGATCGTATAAAAACTTCCTTCTAAACTATTAATTGTATATTGAACTATTTTATTGTAAATTTTGAGCATGTTTATTATTGATGCTTTAAACCTTCTAAATGTGTTTATGCAGCCACACTAGTTTGACAGCATGGATCCTATAACGTCATTTGTTTTCCAGCACTATTACATTTTGGTGAATAGACAATTGTGATGGTCATGTGACTGACAACACCTTGATTGTTTTCAGGGAGCTACCTATACAGCCACAAAAACATTGAAGAGGTTTCAAGTGAAACTGATACAAAGCAGAGGATATATATGCTGACCTGAATTTAACAGGGTGTACTCAACCTTCAGAAGAAAATTGAACTGATAATTGCACCTGCAATGGTTACTTTATTGTACAGTACATATTTATAGATCATAATAGCTTATGAGACAGTCACTGTCCATAGTCCTGTATCAGGTATATGTGGTCTATTGTCAGTCATCACAAGGGTGTTGTTGCTACTCTTCCTAAACTATTAAAGAAATGAAATTAAACATCACAAACACAGTTACTCCAAGTCTGCTTTGTTCTCTATGAAAAATGGTGAACCTCCAAAACCTAGTATAACCAAACTGGAAGTCATCCTGAAAAGCTTTTCAACTGTTACTCCTTAATGGAGCTGAAAGAATCTTTGGAAAAGTCAGTTGGTTCTAAGTGAAAATAGTCCCAATCTGATATTAAATATAGCCCTAATTAGAAATGGTCATTCTGACATGTGATATTTATTTAAAGACTTCTTATGAAGACTAGTTACTAACAGAGATAGTCCTAGTGATATGGGATATTTACTTAAAGACTTCTTGTGAGGTCTAGTTACTAATGTGAAAGGTGCTGAACTGACCCGCAACTGACAAAAACTACTGTAACAACCTCAGAATGAATGGCATTAGTAGTATGGGGCTTTCACTGAAAGACTGCTTATCATGTCAGGTTTGTATAGACATGCGTTGTTTTAAATGAAAATTTTATGTGCAATATGACAACTATGGTGACCATAACAAAAATCTTTATATAGTTATTTGTGATATATATATATATAGAGAGAGAGAGAGCCATAGTTACATGTGGTTTTAACTAAAGTGCTTCTTATAATATATAGTTAGTCATAATATGTAGTCATAGCAACATGGGGTTGTAACTAAAAACAGTTATGAATCTAGTTGGTCCTAAATGAAAATGGTGTCCATCACATATTTATCTTTCGAAGATATTAACTCAAACGTAAGAAAAAAGGTCTTGTTACCAAATCTAATATGACTGACTTACTGGAGAATATCAGAAATGGTGTTGATAACTTACAGTTAAAAAGGATAAACACTTATTGGTGATTCTTCTTAGACAGTAGCGTATCCATACATTTAAGGGATTTCATTCATGATATATAGTAGATGATTACAATTTAGTTTATTAATATTGTTTAATTTATATTTTCAGATATTTGAAATGTGGTGTTCAGTATTAATATCGGCAGATTTTCTCAAAACACATTTAAGTAAATTTCTTTTCACATTCGCTGATTTCTCCATCAAATACATTATTCAGCTGCATTAATGATAGGGAATTACTTCTGCTTACCTCAGAATTCAGCCCTCCATTGGACTTGAAAAGTCGCTTTCTGTCCATGTGTTGTATAGACAAAAGTAAGTTGCTGTTACAGGTTACTTCCACCCCCCGAGGTGGCTCACTCTACTGGATATGATCAGTCTTAACTTTTGCCTCAAACTCTCAACAGGTCTCTGAACCATCCAATTGTATGTTTGTTTTAGTACTGCAGTGCAGCTGATTTTAGTCATAGGTTCACCTTTCTGCACATATCTCTTTATTTAAATATATTTATAAGATATTTATAATATCTTCTGGGCAACAAATGGCGATTTTATTTACCACTCCAACTGTCAACCAGCTCATGTTAATCCAGAAAATTCGGGGCATAGATTGAAAATATTTATGATTGCCCCCCCCCCCATGGGACAATGTATGGGTCACCGATCGTTTTGACTTGACAACAGACATGCCCAGGGCAATTCTGGTGACCTCAGAACTTATCAAACAGCTGTGATCACTAATCTTTCACCCATGTTTCGAACACATATACTTCATGCACGCATCTTGTCCAGCAGTTCTTGTACAGAAACAGTTTTCATTTGAGGAAAGGATTGCATGAGCTTAACAGTGATCCACTTTTAAAGTATATGAGGGGAATGGTATATTTTTGTGACTGGTGTCCTGTAAATGATATCGCACTACTTTCAGCCTACATTCCCAGACCTGCCAACCCTTACAGTTCTTGTCATTAGTCTTACAGAAATGGCCCTTAAAATACAGACTTGTGGAATTAAAACATAAATTACGGAAATATGGTTGTTTGTGCTGGAATCCAGATGCTGGCCTGATTCAGATCTAGGCTTTATATTGGATTGAGTGGAAATAGTCAGAATCCAGACTAACTTTACTGGATTACCTCAGACACTTTACACTACGCATTTTTTGTGATGCAAAACATATCCATGATCAAGCTGTTGCATATTTTTAACTAGCATCCAACAAGCAACATGTCAGGGTGAAAGGGATGATACAGTTTGAGAAAGTTTTAATAGTTGAAAGGAATAAAATGGAATATTCAGATTATTGGGGAAGAGAGCAGGAAAGGCAACAATTACGTTTAGTGGACATCATTTGTTGATTTGAGTATCTCACATGGGTGAAAAGATGATTGCCATTGTTGCCACGGCCCCAAGTGAAATTTAGTTTATTTTTAGGATTACTTTAAATTGAGAGATATAAAGAAGCCATTGAGCTCCATAGGCTTGGAAACTACTGGTTTTGAAATTGTACTGGAGGTAATTAAGGTTGCAGTAAACTTTACAACTTTTGAGTTGAACAGAATGTTTAGAGTCTCTGCTTGAATCACACTTCTGCTGTAGATTTTGAAATACATATTTTCCAGCTTGACAATAGCAATACATGATATTTTGTAACACTTACTAAAAACTGGTCCAGCATATGGAAAACAATCGACTATCTTATTGAGAAGGTCTTGTTTTAGGGTTGGAAGGTCTGCATTCCCTTTGTCTATGCAATGAACAGAGAGATTTTTCTAGTCAGTGGGAGCACTGGATTCCAGAAGTAGTGAAATTAATTCGCTTACATTAATGAGAATAGGAAAGTATTTTTGGAGAAACATAATTTACTATGAAATGTCTTACTTTCCACACCAAAATAATCCATTATTTGTGGTATTTGTGTTGTTAGATTTATATAGTTGACATAGGTTTATTTGTACAGGTGTATTGTCATATTGGCATCCTATAGTTTCAGAAGAGCATGGAGTTAGTCGGTCATTCAGTTGACAGATTACTTTGTGGCTGAAGAGACCCACTCAAGAGTAACAATCTTGCATTTCTTGCACATGAAGCTGGCATCATGGGTTTGCGCATGTTCCTTCACCTTGTTCATTCTGCGAGCTCTTTTTTCTTCTGTGCCAATTTACCATTTTCCTAACATTGATGTGATTGGGTAATTGATGGAGAAATGAAATTTTTTTACTAAATTCTGTTTCTCTGAAAATACCTTTCAATCACATTACAACCCTCCTCCGAATGTGATCATCCTGCCTCATACAGTGCTCAAGTTAAAACTGATGATATCTGGTACGCAAATTGCCACCTAACAAGGTAAGGGGAGGTAATCTGTAAGAGTTATTTCCCATTGTCTATACAAGTATAGATAGAGATACTTTTTAAGTCCATGAGAGGGAAGGCTGGATTATAGAGGTAGTGAATGTAATTCCCTAAACTTAATGATTGGGTAAGTATTTTCAGAGAAACATAATTGACTATACAAATCTAATATTCATCCACAGGAAATAATCATATGTGTGGTATTGCATTGTCAGATTTGTATAATGGACTTAGATTTATTTGTATAAACATCCTTTAGTTTCAGAAGAGTTGCACTCTGAGGTAGTCATTCAGTTGACAAGCATGGTAATATCTGTTGCACTTGTCACACTTAAAGATAATGCCTTTGGGTTCCACATGTAGTTGTATCTGAAGTGCAGGCATTTTATACAGATTCCAGCTCTCTATCAAGGATGTCCTTAGGTTTGAATCCATCACCCATTCGGTGTACATGTGAAAGACATCATAGAGGGTGACTTTTCTGTATCATCCTTTTTTAGGCTGAAGTACACCTGAATTCTTGACATGCTTGTGAAAATCGGTCACTGAGGTTTGTCGTTGAGCTACTGTGTGGCTTGACACTGCCGCATCATCAGCAAATAGTATGTCACATATGAGAACTTTGTGGATCTTGGTTTTCCATTTATGCTTATTTGAAGATAGATTCCCTTGGTTGATGAGCCGATGGCATGTTTTAGCAGGAGAGAGAAGAATATCCAGAAAACGGTAGTGGCAAGAACATAACCATGATTAACTCCACTGCATATTTCAAAAGATGAGCCATCAAACTAAACTGTGTGATACATGTTTTCTTGGAAGAACTGGGTCATGCTGAGGAGTTTTGGAACTTCTGAACTTTTCTTGCCGCTTAAAGAATCAGCCTCTGTTGACAAGGTTAAAAGCCTGTGTTGCTCAGCTGGGACATGCTGTGCTAGTTATTGTAACATCTCCTGTTCCCTTGTTTTTGTAGAGAGCGATGATGTTAGTTTATTTCATATCTGGTGTTGCTTCATCTCCTTTCCAGCATAGACGGAGAAGCTTAACGTGGAGGTGTCTGAGTAGGATATATTCCTCACACATGATGGTTTCTGGTGGTGCTATCTTTCCCATTAGACTTTCGATTTACTAGGCTACACAGTTCATCAATAGGTGGTTCATGACCAGTTTCGGCCAAGATAGGTAAGCTCTCGATGGCATTGTGTGCTGACTCATTCATGTATTCCTGGGAGTACAGCTCCAAGTAGTGTTTTACCCAACACTCCATTTGCTTGTCACAAACTTTGGTGTTCAACATGTAACTGATTTTAGAGAGGCTGACTTGTTATTTTTTATAATAGACTTTATTTTTTATAATAGACTTTATGTATGTTTGTACAGTAGAATAAGGGATATTTCTTTAACAGACAGTAGGTATATTTTTATAGTAGACTTTAGGTATGTTTGCATAGAAAAGAATAGGTATATTTGCATACTTGAAAATCGGTATATTTCTTTAATATAATATGATTTACTTGTATAATAAACAACAGGTATACTTGTACTGTTGTGTGTAAGAGATTTGGAAATAAGCTACAAGCTCAAAATATAAGTTCGATTTGAATTGGGTCAGCATCTTTGTTTCTCCACCAATTTCATTACCTGATAACATGAACGAAAGATATAACTTGTGCTTCCTTCTGAATTTGGCTGTCCTGGAAGTCGAAAACATTCATTTATAGTGTATTGTTTATGCATACAATAATCCAGTTCATTTTTCCAGCTTGTCCCAGCCATCTGCTTGTAAACTAGATGGTATTTGAGAGATGTGTCAGCTATCTGCCAGTAAAATAGGTGCTGTTTCAGAGTTGTGTTAGCCATTTGTCTGTAAAGTGGGTGGTATTTGAAGTAGGTGTTATTTGAGAGTTGTCTCTGCCATCTGGTTGTAAAGTAGGTGGAATTTGAGAATTGTCTTAGCCATCTGCCTGTAAAATAGGCGCTATTTGAGAGTTGTCTCAGCCATCTGCCAGTAAAGTAGGCGCTGTTGGAGAATTGTCTCAGGCATCTGCCTGTAAATTAGGCACTTTTTGAGAGATGTCTCAGCCTGTAAAGTAGGAGCTATTTAAGAGTTGTCTCAGCCATCTGCCTGTAAAGTAGGTGCTATTTGGGAGTTTTGGTACTGCTACATAACATGACAACATTATATATATTTAAATTGGAGAAATGTTTTGTGATTTTATATCATACTGGATTTGCGTTGTAGCAACATGGTGTTGTTTATATTTATTTTGTATTGTTAGTTAGTTTTTTTTTATTTATTATATGCTTTGGATTATGTTAAGTTGTATTTTGTAGCTGACATTGTCCAAAATCAAGTTCATTGTGTACCTGACAAGAATCGTTGACTTTCTTTATTCTGGAAACAACTACTACATGGTTTATTTTTCTCTGTGAGTGTAGGTTAAATATTAGGATCATTATCTTAGTCTGAGTGAAAGACATTATGTTTATCATGTTCTTTAGTATAATTTTAGTAACAGACCTTCCAATTATAACCAAGATTGTTCTAGAAATGAACTTTCGGCCCTTATTTGGGTACTTCTTTTGTGTCAGTTTCTCTGTTATCTTGTTTATAATACACATATTTCTTGTTAAATGTCTTTCCTGTATGTTACCAAATGGCCTCCACAGAATAGTTTGAGTTGTGCACTATCTTCAAAAGCTGGACGGTTTTGAGTTGTGATGTCCGTCTATTGACAATTTTTTTTCATATAATAGTTTCTGTATAAATTTTACTAAACTTGTTGTTTTTGCTTTCTTCTATCACTTAGTTTAAGACAATAGAGTAGTAGTAGTAGTAGTTGTTGTTGTTATAGGGCTTAACGGTTTTACATGGCGGCCAGTATAACTGGTGGAGGAAGAACCAGGAAAATCCCCGGAAAGAACCATTGACCCACGAGAAGCTACTGGCAAGTTTTCTCACGTACCCACATTGGCCGAGCCTGAGACTCGAACCCACGCAGACAGAGGTGAGATGGCAGTGATCCGTAACGGAGAGCACTTTAGACCACTCGGCCACTCGGGGCCCCCACCATAGAGTAGTAACAATACATACATGCATGGATGCATCCATCCATCCATACATACATGCAGGCATACATACATACGTACATACATAGATTGAGGGGAGGCAGGGATAAAAGGGTATGGATGCTCCCACCACCTAACAAACGGGTTTGGTTCGATTTGGATTTCTGGTTTCTAGATTCATTCTTTGTTCAAGTTGAAATAACGGTGTCGAACCAGAATGATAGAGAATTTTTTTGAGAGTTTTAATCGACGGAAAGTATTTGAATGGCGAAACAATCCTCAGTAGATAATTTACGTCCAACAACGCTTATAAATATTATGTAGAAATATTCTAATCATTTACCAGGCATTTAAATTGTACAGAAAACTTTATAGTAATATAAATATTAAAATAAATATTTTTCCAGGTATTTACAATTTAGTAAAAATAATATCTGGAGTGAATTATCCTCATGTAAAGAAAGTTAAATCAGACATCCTTTAGGACAAGAAAATAGAAACCTTTCTTTAAACATCTTATTGGATACGTTTTTGGATCAACCGTGACTTTCCTTCTTCTGATTTCCTTGTAGGTGAGTTATTTCTTTTCTGAGGATTAAAGTTGTTGTTTTAAAGCATATTTAATTATTTATTTGTTTTGTATAAATTTAAAAATTTGAAAGCTATGTATGCCAAAATGCATTCTCTCCAATTTGGACATTTCACGTTCAGGGTAAATTTGTAAGAAATATGTTTTTAGCAATGCGGGACATACTTGATTGCTGTTCGGGATTACTTGTATACAATTTCAAATGGTCTTCATGCTAGCATGCTTTTTGTCAGTCTATTCAATTCTATTCAGCAGTCTTGGAGGAAACGTTTAAAGGTTTCTACATTTTTACTAACTGCTGACGTATTTGATGACAAGATCGGCTTTGTTTATACAGACTCGCAAAGTTTCCATTCCAGGATGACTTCTGTCAGTTTGGTCAAATTCTTTTCAACGGTTTGGAGAAAAAGTTGTTGTTTTCTCCCATTTTTAACCAGCTTCGGCCGCATTTGAAAGCAGAACGAAATCAACTTTACAAATCTGATGTCTTTATAACCACGATGTTTTCAGTCAAATATGATTAAATTATGTTCAGCAGTATTCGATAAGAGGTTTTATTTTTGCAGTAACGGAGACCATAGTTGATGATGGATCAGTACCAGTTGTATGAATCTTAAAGCTCTCAATGTCAGAATCCGTTCGATGAAAATTAGTGAAATTCTGTTGAACGGATTTTGAGAAGAAAACCTTTAAAAGATTTTCGTATTTTTTTTAGTAACGATGATATATGACACGGTGAATCGTTTTTTAGTAACGATGCTATGTGACGCGGTGAATCATTTTTTTTTTTTTTTTGTAGTAACGATGCTATATGACACCGTGAATCGTTTTATTGTAGTAACGATGCTATATGACACGGTGAATCGAGACGTGTATAATCTTAAGAAGAAATTTAGTCAAATTCTGTTGCTCGGATTTTTAGAAGAAAATGTTTAAATATTTTCTTATTTTCATCAAAGACTGCTATATTTGATGGTGAATCGGCATCGTTTGTACAACCTTTAAGATTTTTTTAATGTGAGGATGCTTTCCGTTAATCTTCATCAAACTGTATCCATCAGCTTCGGAGTTGAACGAGTTTATTGGTTTACCTATTAATAACAACGACTATTTTATTTTTAGTAACAATGTGTATACTTGAAAGCAGATCGGCATCATTTTCATAAAATTTAAATGTATTCCTCACAAGTTTCATTGTCTAATTTGATCACATTCTCATGAGGTTTCTTTAGAGCAATATGTTTTTAATAATATTAGCTTTATTTCTTGACGCATCCGCATCATGTGAACAAAGATTAGCCATACGTGCTTGACATGTTTCGGTGGGCTAGAAATTTTCTTTATATATATATATATATATATATATATATATATATATATATATATATATATATATATACACGTAAGACTAAGAAACATCCCGAGAGATGTAACCCTTGAAAAGGCACCGTAGTGTAAATTAAACAGTATCATCATCAGTATTGAATTCCGTATATTATTCATGATGTTTGTAAAGTGTCATCCTACCACACACTTTTAATCGTGACATGCAACAGATAACTATATCTTGACCAATGCAAGCATCTAAACATAATCCATAAAACTTTCTTCCTACCTCAATTCCATTATGGACCATTCGCGCACTGAGCTACTGATTGCATTCAGGTATTTTATAACCTTGGTACGATGGCAAAAATAGTGTCCGTCGCATTAAAGCGGAGAAATGGACAACCGATTTTGTAAACAGAGAATGACGAAAAACATTTTAGCTCACCATATATATAGCATGTATGCGAAAGAAAAATATTTAAAGGCAACATTTTGTGGCCATGATCACATGACTGTCAAGTACAGAGGAGTACTAAACATGTATCCCACTATTCAGTTACAACTTGTTCGGATAGGACAGTCACTTATTTATCAGGACATTTGTAAAGAATGATTGGAATGAAGTTGCAAAAATCGTATCTGACAATGACGCAAAATATTTGTTCTATTCAGCAACAATTTATTTCTAGATAGCTCCATGAATGATATGGAGGTAGAAAGCGGTCCATGGGTAACGCCCTGTGGCATACAGTTGTAGTCCCTAAGTCGCAAGTTAGAAATAACTGAGATCCCCTCACTATTACTGTACATACACTTCCTGGGCTTGAATTTGCGAAATAAGATCTATCACCTGCTTTAAACTCTTGGTCTATTCTAAACCGCGGGAACCTTGTCCCAGGGCCATAACATACAAACAGTTGACATACGCATCCTTTAACCATATGTATGTTTACTGCTCACGAAAACACAAATTCAGATATGCTGCTAAAATTGGTTTTTAGGTCTTATATACATAATCATTTTCGGGAGGCGGGGGCAAATAAGGAAATGAACTACAAAAAAACAACTAATTTTAAATGTGTTTTGTGCCATATCGAACGCCCATGATTAGGAATGATTCCTCCTTCTATTTACTCTTACTTGGAAACACGTCTAGTTATATATATATATATATATATATATATATATATATATA